>CM044550.2:30012223-30307223 GCA_024416835.2 Perccottus glenii | reverse complement strand
TGGAATATATGCGCTGGGTAGCCTATATTTGTCATTCTTTCCTGCCTTTCTGCTTTTGCTGGGGCTCTTTTAACTGTTGCTATGGCAACAGCTTGTGCACGTGACGCGTGTCTTGTCTGTTCTGTACTGGCTGCTATGTGGAGGGCTCAGAATCCACCTCCTGCTGATCAACTGACTCCACTGAGCTCTGCTGCTGCAGGAGAGAGGAGACCACTTCTCTTAATGCCATCCAAGTGAAACATTAGCAGTTATTCACCAAGGCAATGTTAGTTGTAGCCAATACCACAACACACACACAAAACACACAACACACACACAAACACACAGTGGCTCAGTGGTAGAGCACAAACACATTACACACAAACTGCACTCACACACAAACAAACACAACACGCACAAATACAAATTACACAAACACACAAGACAAACAAACACAAACACACACACACACAAACATGTACACACACACACACACACACAAACACACAAACACAAACACACAAACACACACACACAAAACAAACACACACAAACACCCAGAAATGAAAACCTGGATGGAGGTGGGTAATTTTAGAAATTGTTGATAGTTTTATTCACTGTCAACCAAAACGTTGGATGTAAAAAATTACTTCTGTAATATTACTTTCTCTCACTTTATTATTATTATTTTTCACTTTATTCAACTAATTTATTGAACATTTTATTGTCATAACAATTGAGTAGCCTTGGCCTTGTGAAGTCTTGCATTGGGTCTAAAAGTGAAGCCAGTTGCTGACGTTATGTAAACAATATTTAGGGTTTTAGTATAATATTGAAACTACCGTTTGAACTGCCGTTGTCTCAAACAAAGGCGTAGTATTAGAGCATGCTTGCCTCTCTGCGAGCTGTAAGTAGTCACATACCAGTTCCTGTCAAAGGACTTAAAATAATAATGGATTAATGGAAATAGGAAAAATATAAAGTTGTTATACAAAGTATCTTACAAGTTCAACAACAAAAAAGCCACATCGGAATCGGTTTTGAGTCCACTATTGCACACTCAGAGTGGACACTGGACACTACCAATATAAATGTTTTTATTTGTGAAAATGTTTGTGTATTTCTATGTATTTTTCAACTGTCCCGGACACATTCCTGCACGGGCTGTCCGTCCTGGGAGTGGATCCCTCCTTCTGTGGTTCTCCCTGAGGTTTCTCTTTTTTCCCGGCTGGGTTTTTTTGGAGTTTTTCCTCTGACCTGATGGAGGGTCTAAGGACAGGGGATGTTGTCTAGTGCAGTCTGTTAAGCCCTTTGAGACGACTGTTGTCATATTGGGCTATATAAGACCTGCGTCGGGTCAGTATGTAATAGGTAATAAGAAACTGTGAAAGAGTGATAGACAAGACAAAAACAATATTTAAAGATTGTAAGAAAACATGGGTGAACACTGTGGCTAACACCAGCACCGCGTCCGTAGCTAAAGTTTGGTCCAAAATAGGCCATTCAATAGGACAAAGAAAAGAATAAAGGTTTTGTAATAGTCTAGTCAAAATCTAAATCTCAACCTCACTAAACCCAATGATGTGGAGGGACCTAACAGATCTGTGCATAAGCAGAAGCCCAAAACATCAATCAATAAAAGAAAGGCTAAAAGACATAAAAAATATTAAAGGGACTGATAAAGTCACAGGAAAACAGTCCTTACTTGTTTCTGAAGGTGGATCTCCAAGATATTGAATCTGAAGATTACTTTCCCATGGTGTTATTTTTATTACTCAAACTTTATTCTGTTAAATAGTGGTGCATTGGGGGCATTGTGATCTATATTTTGCTGGTGCTGCAGGGCTGGTTCCTGGTTTCCTGGACCCTGCTTGAGCACGTCCTCTTCATGTGACTTCAGTTACTGAGAGTAATAGTGACACAGCTCAGTGGAGAATGACATTGGCTGCACAAACACATCCACATAAGCCCTGTGGCTCTCATGGCCAGAACAATCAACACCAGACCAGACCCAGGCCCAAGCCCAGGGGGGACTCAGTGCAAAATAAAAAGCTGACATCTATCTTGGGCTCTGTTCAATCATGACTAAGCACTCCTAAATCCTGTACAAAACCCTCCATATCAGATTACGTCGAGGGCCACCAAATAATACAACCAAAAGGCGTTCAATATGATTTTAAGATGAAACGTTAGAACAGTCTCAAGAAGAAAAAAGAAAAGAACAACACCATTATACCATTGTTTTGACAGAAAGCTTTATTTAGATTTAGATTTCAAAGTACTTTATTGATCCCCAAGAGGAAATTCATTTTATGTGGATCATAGACATGTATACATAAATGAACAAACAAAGATTACAAGCTACACCATGCAGCCTGAGTTTTTTTCATTCAGACGCATTGATCTTCACAAAAATGAAATAAAGTATTGCAAATGTACAAACATAACAAGTAGTTATAACAACAGTAGCCGTTACAACCAGGGGCGCAACTACAGCTAGAGGAGTATGCAGCAACAATTTTGGCGCTCACGGCGCCCCCGCCAGCCACGCCCACTTACGATATTCTATTAATTCTATTTATGGAATCTAATGAGGGCGCCTACTGTAGCCAGTTATTCCTCTAAAATGTTATATAGTATTGAGGAAATACTGAAATGATTTAGATACGCACAACATCAGCTAAGCTACATTTAGGAAATACCACAAAAAAGAAAAAAAAAAAAATATATATATATATATATATATATATATATATTTAAGAAAAAAAAAAAAAAAGGTAATTTTTTTTTATACCATTGCTTTGGTGCCCCCAAGGTGCTACGCCCCTATGCGCCGCATATAGCGCATACCCCCTTTTTGCGCTACTGGTTACAACCTAACGTACGTAGTCGCAACTACAGTTGCCGTTACAACATACGTAACATAAACATTTAGACAGCAGCAGAATGACAGCACACGTTGTCACGTTATAGTAAAGACTCAGACAGATGTCAAATGGCAGACGGTTGGTTTGGGCTGATGATAGGATAATAGTAAGGGAAGGCGTCTGTGAGATGTTAAGGCGGTGCTGGTTGTATGAGCCCAGTGGCCCTGTCCTTGATGGGAGTACAGGGAGTAACAGGAGGATAAGATAAGACCCAGCTGCTGGACAGACTTCTAATCGAGAGAAGGGACATTGGGCATAGGGAGGGGTGACAGAATTTATTTATTTGATCTTCAGTAATTTATCCGGATCATAATCAATCAGTTCTGGTTCTCGCGTCAAGTGCATGCGTCCATTTCGTGGAGTAACCAACTGTTATGCTGTTATACTGTTAACGCTAATTTACTGATTAACTGACCAGTCAAAATTATTTGTATGACTTGTATAAAATATGTTCTTGTTCTTATGTGGTTAGCACTACTTCCTCACAGCAAGAAGGTCTTGAGTTCAAAACACAGTCTCAAAACTCAAGACTCAAACATTCTTGGTTGACTCTGGTCTTTCTGTGAGGAGTCTGTATGTCCTCCACGTGTTACTGTGGGTTCTCTCCTGGTACTCCGGCTTCCTCCCACTGTCCAAAGACATGCATGTATAGGTTAACTGGTAACTCTAAAGTGTCCCTGAATGAATGTGAGAGTGAATGGTTGTCTGTCAGCTATCTGGCCACTGTCCAACCAAAAGTTGCTGGGATAGGCTCCAGTCACCTATGACCCCTAATGGGACTAAGTGGTAGAAAATTAAATGAATGTATAGCTGAATAAACTGCCTAGACTGATCTAGACTGTCCAGCTTAAGTTTTATATTTTATGTAAGTGGAAACCATCCAGCTGATGCTCACCGTTTAAAAAGAAGCCTAAAGTCAATGGACCACCTCTCTTTAGCTCTCTACATAAAAAGACTCTACAGCAGAAGTCAGTAAAAGTCTGTATAAATATAAATGAATGGAGAAACAACAGCCCCCAGTGGAACTACTGGTGTAAATGTGTGAATCTGTGGACATTGCTTTAAGTTTCCCATCAATTTACTCTACAAAACATCCTGTGCATTCTTAAATTACCTTTTCATTTCTTAGTTTAAACCCACATCTTTGAAAACCTTTTTGGACATTTTCTTGTCTGCTCAAGCATAACAGGCTCTTTGCCAACTCATTTCCACTCAATTTAAATGTGTTAATTAAAATGTTTGCATAAGATTAGATCATGAAAGGCTAAAGTATGCCATAAAATGTTATTAGCAGCAGTTTGAGCCTTGGCAGGTTTTGCTGAGTAAATGGGTTTTAATCTTTAAAAATATAAACAACACTCTCCCAACATCCTTGATAATAAAGTCTAGATCACATCTTAAAATCTTTTCACAGCATTATTATTATTTTTTTAGATGTTACAGTTTAAACCAGAGAGAATACAGAATATCACAGTATGCCAACTCATTTTAATGATCAGTTTACCATAGGGAAATTTCACATTTTAACTCAAAAAGAACATCTTAGGGGCACAAGGTTTCAAAAATATTATTGTAACTGTAGCTGTGATAACCCCGCATCAGTGGATACACACTGAACAGCATGTATTAATAATAGTGATTAGTAGCACTTAATAAGACATTGACCATGAGGCTGTACAACATTATACTTCAGTAACTTTTTAACAGACTCAACAGTGCTTTCATGCACAAACATGAAATAAAAAGTCCAACTACTTTTCCTCATAAACATGAAAAAAGTCTACAATCCATTTAAATTGAAACAAAAAGTGTAGACAGCAAGCAGCACAAACTAAGATTTTTCCTTGTTGCATCGAGACCTCGCAGAGCATGTGCCAACCGAAACAAGAATGCTGTAAAAGAACTAGACTGCAAATTTGCGGTCTCATTCCTTTCTGAATAAACGGAAGACTGAGGGCCTCTGATGGAATGGAACTAGTATTATTTTGAGTGATATAGGGCACAGGTTCTTTTCCATCACAGTACAGTATGGGTGTCAGATCTTTTTAATTAACTGCTGCTTGGTCTGAGCCTTTCTCTGGGTTCACAAAGCTCCCATTGATTCCAGACGGCGCTTGGTCCAGAGAGGGATTTACTTACTAAATCTGGGCATGTCCATCTCCCAACAGATGTAACCTCTGCTGAGAGCCGAGCTTACACTACGAATACTGCTTCGGGACCTATAAACGCCCTTCTGCTGACTTTGCCAAACAAGCATCCGTGCATGGACATGCACTTGCATTCGCATTCCCCTAAAATAGTTTGTTTAAAAGCCCCAGGCAACGCAGCAGGCCACGATCCTGCACAGAACAGCAATAATAGCAGCTGCAGCCAGATCAGATAAGCAGTTTGCCAATCCCTCTTTGTAGAGATAATGCACAGCCCATGTCAAAGCCAAAAGACAATGAGGTTTAAAAAAAGAAACTAATTAAGAGTGAATTCACTGGCCTTGACTCACTCTAATGTCTTTCGATTAATCATCCAACAAACTGTGAAAACGCCAAAGGAACGGTCCTGCTTTAGCGGTCTTCTTCCTTCCTCTATATCATTCTCTTTTTAGGAAGGCCGTCCTTTTGCCTCTGCGCATTCATGACTGCAAATGGACCGTCAATACATCTCCCTGTATTTAACATTTAAGGCTGACAGTGTTAGGTCAGGAGAAATGGTAATGATGTCCCAAGGGAGAACTCACAAGAACTAATAGCTTTCGTACATACTATCCAATGCTAACACACATTATTAGACCATTATAGGGCATCGGAAAGTGCTGCGTAGCTCCAGTGATTGGTTTGTTTTTAATGTTTCTGGTTTTACAGAAAGAATAGATTAGTCATTTGGGCTGTTTCTTGGTAAGCCTAATGATAAGTAATTGTTAGCACAATTCTTAGCACACATACATATACTATTGGTGCCATTGTGGAGCGGTTACTAAACACTGCAGTCTATTGATTGGAAAATAGAGAATCCTTACACAGGTGAAAATTGATTGAAATTTTGAGAATTGAAAACAAAACATTAGTAATATTCTAAGAAAATAGGTGATGTGGCTGGGCAATTTGGAATAAAAAGGATATCTCTATATTTTAATTCATATATTGACATACAATATATCTTGATATAAAGAGCAAACACTTTCATTTTGAGGGTTTTTAATTTAGATTTAAGTAATTTACATAAAATAAGATTATTTATTTTATTTTATTAGTACTATGCTTGTTTGAATCTGAAATTGGTCTATTCTGGGATTAAAACAGTCACTTTTACATTGTTAGTCACTGGGGACAACTCTAACTGCTGGTAAATGAGCATCAGATCCATAACTGACTCAATTGTATTTAATCAAATATATTTTGAATAAATTGTTGTTCAGATTATCTTCATTTGTCTCATCAAACTTGTAGAACTCAATCTGGCTGGTCATTATTTATTCCTTTTGAATTATAATATAAAATTACTGTCCACTGCTAAACCAATGCCCCAAAATACCAGTGTTTGTTGACAATTATTAACTTCCAGCATCAAACAAAATAGCTCTAAAAATGAGTGCGTCTCTCAGGACATGACACAAGGCTAATAACCGTAGCTACCTTAGCCTTTATTGTTCAAACTGCAGTCCACATCTGTCTTACCTCTGGTGGTTTAGACCTTTTCATGAGACTGTTATGTCTTTATACAATATGTTATTTAATAACATTAAATAGTTTTTTTTAGAACTAATATGACAAATTTACACAGCATAATTATACATTAGTCACTCAAAAGCACTTTCTGAGAAAATAAGAGAAGAGAACACAGCATTGTTTATATGAAATTGAATAAAGCAGCAGGAGTTTGGGTGGGTTGTGATATCTTTGCAAAAAGTGCAGTAATTGTTAAACAGAGGACTGAGGAGGGTGAAAATGTGAACTGAAATGAATCAGCTGATGCTGGCTTCTGTCAACTGGCTATGACAACATAAATAGTAGACACAATGGTATCCCAGTAGTTATGATGCTATGATTAATTTGCTTCATTGGTTCGTTTTGACTTGCTCGACCTTTAGGCCGACTGTTATGACAATCTTTGCTACTGTATGTAATCATTGGTAATCGAATAGAATCATTGTATTGACAGCTTTACCTTTACGAACTAAACACTCTGTCTGCCTCGTGTCTCAGTCTCAGAGGAGATCAGCCATACGCCTGGTCACTTTGATACACATCACTCTATTTTCTCGGCCAAAGGATGTACCAAAAATGAGTCTCTTTTATCGCACCGCAAAGACCGCTTCACTGAAAAAAACACCGCTATCAGCTTTGAAATTTATTGGCTGAAATGAGACACAGGAGAATTCTTGCTTCCCCTTCTGATCTGATACTTTGGGTTTGAAGGCCGTCACCATCTGCTCCAAACTGTGTGGACTAAACCTTCGATTGCTGCATACAGAGCAGAACAGAATGGGATTGATTAAAATGCAAGGCAGATGAAGCATAATGTGTCTCCTGGCATGTGCTTGCAAAGTGTCAATACAAGAGCGAAGGCTATAGACGCCCGACAGTTTCACCTCATTGACACAAATCAATATGACACTTCCTTAGAGCGGGATGCAGAGCAGAGCACAGTGGCTCTACACCAGCACTGTCATGTCAATCAGTGTCACAGAGCAGGTGTGTGCACTCAACAGCACTGGCACTGTGACTCTTCCACACACAGGGGCCAACACCCCACATTAATCACCCCCCAATAGTTATCTGCAGGTTAGATGTGTTATTGAGAAAGAAAAAAGAAAAAGCACCCTGATTTTGTGATCTGTTGAATCTAATGGATTATTAATATATCATAGGCAAAATGTATCATTACATAGTTCAATCTATCTATCTCTTTGTAGCATTATTTTGTGCTGACCAAAAGTCTACAGCTTGTCAAGAGAAATTGCACTTCTTAGGTAAAGTACGGCGCTTACATACCTGGACACATGGCGCTGTCCATGGTGCTGTACTGAAAAGCACTTTTGCTTACTGTGTTTAATTTTGGAATAATTAGTCTTGTTAAACCAGAGCCACTACTTTTGGTAGATATAAAAATAAAGTGTTATGCCCCTTGATGATTGTCATGACAACATGCTTGCTTTTTGGAGGGATCACTGATGTGACTATCCTCTTTTATCTTTGGTGACTCAAGTCGTCCTTTGCATCTGAGCCACCAGCGACTCCAGTGAGTGTACTTTCTAGGGATGCAACAATTCTCCATATAGTATTGAACCATTCAGTACGCACTGCACAGTTCAATACATGCTGGTATTTTTTCAGTTTGTTTGTTATTGCGTAAAATTAAAAGTAGCTATCTTTTTATGTAATATATTTCTCTTTGTGCCTTTAAATCTACAGCTGGGTATAGATTAATTGTTATTGTATTGTTATTGTAATACTTTATTGTCCCCAAACGGGGAAATCTGTCTTGGGTAAAGTGCTACAACATTGCTAGTACAGAAAGACTAGTACACAAAGACAAGGCAACAATATAATTATGAACACATACAACCACAATGATAAGAAGGACAATAAATAAAACCAATGAAAATGCAAAAAAGGTCTGAATAAAATAAAATCAAGTAAAATGCTAGCACAAATTGCAAGCAATAAAAAGTACAGTGTTAGGCTTCGCACATTACAGTAGATTCAACATGGCAAACGCTTACAAAAGGAACTACCTTTGTCTTTTTTTCTGTGGTTCCACTGTAAACACTGGTTTAACTGGAATACTATGAGAAAAACAAGAGTCTGGAACTTCTGTTCCCAATTCTCTAACTTACCCTTACCTCTACCCCTTAGCCCTTTTTTTGCATGGTGTCCCAATACTCATTTGGATCAAGGGAAAAGGGGAAGGGCATCAATATAAATTGATATGTCATAAATGCTCGTAGTAACATCCTTCAGTGTTTTGTGTCTGTGACAGAGACTGAGGAAACAGCAGCTGCTACAGCAGAGCAATACTCAAGTCAAAATACTCACATACTCACGCTGTATGATGATAATGTATACCTACGGATGTAGTATTAGACCTTATTGTAATATTATGTTGTGTATAGAAATTAATGCTACATTATAAACTATATGAGATTATACAGTCAGGTCCATAAATATTAGGACATCAACACAATTCTAATCTTTTTGGCGCTATACACCACAATGAAATGAAACAAACAAGATGTGCTTTAACTGCAGAATTTCAGCTTTCATTTGAGGGTATTTACATCCAAATCAGGTTAACACTGTAGGAATTACAACAGTTTGTATATGTGCCTCCCACTTTTTAAGGGACCAAAAGTAATGGGACAATTGGCTGCTCACCTGTTTCATGGCCAGGTGTGTGTTATTTCCTCATCATCCCATTTACAAGGAGCACATAAAAGGTTCAGAGTTCATTTAAAATGTGTTATTTGCATTTGGAAACTGTTGCTGTCTCTCAATATGAAATCCAAAGAGCTGTCACTATCAGTGAAGCAAGCCATCATTAGACTGAAAAAACAAAACAAACCCATCAGAGAGAGAGCAAAAACTTTAGGTGTGGCCAAATCAACTGTTTGGAACATCCTTAAAAAAAAGAACGCACCGGTGAGCTCAGCAACACCAACAGTTGGCCAGATCAGGAACACTCTCCAGGAGGTAGGTGTATGTGTGTCAAAGTCAACACTCAAGAGAAGACTTCACCAGAGTGAATACAGAGGGGACACCACAAGATGTAAACCATTGGTGAGCCTCAAAAACAGGAAGGATAGATTAGAGTTTGCCAAACAACATCTAAAAAAGCCTTCACAGTTCTGGAACAACATCCTATGGACCGATGAGACCAAGATCAACTTGTACCAGAGTGATGGGAAGAGAAGAGTCTGGAGAAGGAAAGGAACTGCTCATGATCCAAAGCATACCACCTCATCAGCATGTGGTGGTAGTGTCATGGCGTGGGCATGTATGGCTGCCAATGGAACTGGTTCTCTTGTATTTATTGATGATGTGACTGCTGACAAAAGCAGCAGGATTCATTCTGAAGTGTTTCGAGGCACATATACAAACTGTTGTAATTCCTACATCGTTGGATGTAAATACCCTCAAATTAAAGCTAGAAGTCTGCAGTTGAAGCACATCTACTTCGTTTTATTTCAAATCCATTGTGGTGGTGTATAGAGCCAAAACAATAAGAATTGTGTTGATATAGACTGACTGTATACAGCCTATAGTTTTAATACTTATATAAACTAATATGTTATCCTATGTATCTTATTATTTATCTGTGCCCCTACAAGTGTGGTGTCCCAATTCATAGGAGTAGCCTACAATCTTAGCCCTAACCCATACCCTTTCATTTGGAGGGTCAGGGCCCCTTTCTCTTTACGCACAAACCGCTGTCGAGGTCTCTTCAGACCTACGGAGCACTGCCTCTGACCATGTGTTTCTAAACTGAGGTCTGCGGGGCAAATCCAGTCCTTGGTGAAGTATATCTGGTCCTTAAATAACATTTACATTTACATTTATTCATTTAGCTGACGCTTTTATCCAAAGCGACTTACATTGTTCTAATGTAATTACCAGTGTTACAGTCACTGGGGCAAGGTGGGTTAAGTGTCTTGCCCAAGGACACAACGACAGTATGAACTGTGGGGAGAGTGGGAATCGGAGCTACTGCCGCCCCGTTAGTGTTAGTTAATAAATAACTAAATAAATTTAGTTAGTAATTTCCGCCTGGATGTTAATGTTTTTGAAGCAGCGCAATAACAAAACAGTTAATAAAATGATAATATAAATAATAATTAGACATAAGTGCAACCCTGATGCAGAGAATGTTGATAAGCTTTCTTTGATATCTTTCCACAGAAGAACTTAAAAATACAGGAATAGCTGAATATTATTTATTTTAGTTAAAATACTACTGCACTTTGTGTATTCTAGAGGTCAGGAGGAACAGGCTAAATCCTGGAACTGTGGACTCTATTTTAAAAATTAAATCAAACCCATGAAGAAAGATAAAGATCCTTTTGTTCAGGAGCCGGGGATCTTTTGTTACTTAAAACTTATGGCTTTTCGTTTAAAATTTTGTATTGTTAAATAAGTTTGTAAACTAATCTTTATTAAGTTATTAATAACAGTAGGCTAATAAATAAACATGTTGCCCAATAAACAAACCTTATTCTGTGCTGATGTTGATGCTGATTTTCTGAATTTCTTAATGAGAGGCATTAAGGTTGTTTTCACACCTAGGACTCCGATAGACTAGGTTTGATTGGGGACTAAAGTTGCAACATTGTTCTGATAGTTTCACACTGCACTCTATCAAACGAACCAAACCTTCTGAATAACACAGATACCCCCACTGTCTGTGGTGGTGCTGCAGCAATAATTACTAAAGTAGAGAAAAAGAAAAGTACATCATAAAAGAACCTGCCCATCTATTGGCCAGTTCAAATAAATAAAAAAAGTTATGTTTGCCTGAAACAACTTCATGCAGATGCTTTAAATGTAGTAGGCAGCGCCTTAATTAGTCTTGCAACATAACAAACAGAAGCTGACTGCAGCCAGTGTTATGTCCAAAAAAGCACCCCCGCTATTAGATGCTGCTGTCAGTGTAATAACCGCGTTTCTTTTATCTATTAAATACTACACATTAAATATCAATATAAGACTAATGACCTCCTTTCCCTGAGCTCAGACAGTTTATCACTGTATTAACTGCTGTTGAAAGCCTACATAACAGTACATCCGCTGTGCTTTCAGCTAGGGCTCCTTGATAATAAAAAAAACAAAACAATCACGATTATTTTGGTCAATATTGAAATTACAATTCTTTTACACATTACTCTTTGACTGATTTAAATATGTTGGATTTATTGAACAAAACAGTGAATTTTTAAAATAAATAATATATTTAAACGTCTAAATAAATAGCTTAAAAAAACAGAAATAATCCATATATAAATTTTCTTCCATTTATTCCCATTAGGGGGCGTGGGTGACTGGAGCCTATCCCAGTAGCTTTGGGCCTGAGGGAAGGTACACCCTGGACAGTGGCCAGTTAGTCGCATTGCTGACATTTAGAGACACACACTGACAGACGACCATTCACTCTCACATTCATTTGTTAAGGACACTTTAGAGTTGCCAATTAACCTGTACATGCATGTCTATGAACGGTGGGAGGAAGCTGGAGTACCCGGAGAGAACCCACAGTAACACAGAGACTCCACACAAAAAGGCCTGAGTTGTTTGAGTTGGGGTTTGAACTCACAACCTTGCTATGAGGCAGGAGGCATGTGCACCCCCAAAACAGAAATAATAATTAGGAAATATAAATAAGACTTAAAACTATTTATTGCACTTCTCATGGAAAACAAGTGTTGCCATGCAGACCAAAATAAATATACATAATGTGTTCAGGACAAACTAACTCGCACAAAAAAATGTGACTAAATGATTTTTTTCTCGATTACATAGGTTTGCAGAGCTCTTTATAACTTGCCCATGTTCAGAGATGATGAAGGATGTCAACGGTTCATTTACATGTGAGCCCTGCCTCAGATCGACCCCCACCCCTGCTGTACCTCTGCTCTCCTCAGCTCTATTCATCCCACGGACACAGAGCACCACAGAGAATTGTGCTCTGCTTCCAGGTCTAAACTAACCATGACCTTAACAGCAGACTAGCAGCGCCGATATTTAATAACCAATCCACACATTCAATCTGCAGCCCCAAATTGTTCTCCTAACAACCTCTGAACCTCAGCTCAGAGGTTGTTATATATAAAAACATTTACCTACACATACACAGCGCTCAGTCTTTGTGCTTACTGCTAAAAGGTCTAAATCATAAAAGAGTTAAACAGACAGAGAGAGAGAAAATGGAAGTATCAAACCATCAAAGATGGGACACGGAATAAAATTCAGTGAGGGATTTGAAAATAAGATTGGCTACTCTTTAATTGTTTAAATTTAATAATATTGCTAAGAGGACAACTAACCGACTTCATGCAAATATTTGTATGTCATCACATGATACAAAAAGTGATGTAATAGGTCTATTTGCCTTGGTACTGAAACAATCATTATGTTTACATGACTCTGGAGAAAACTCTGAATTGGACTAGAATCAAAAGAGTAAAGAGTCGGACAGATGTCAAATGGCAGACGGTTGGTTTGGGCTGATGATAGGATAGTAGTAGTTGTCCTTGATGGGAGTACAGGGAGTAACAGGAGGATAAGATAAGACCCAGCTGCTGGCCAGACTTCTAATCGAGAGAAGGGACATTGGTCCATTTCGTGGAGTAACCTTGATGTTTCCTATCCATGGTCCATAATACAACGTAGCAGCTCACCGGTCTGTTTTTCTGTTGTCCACTCTTTTCTGGATGTAACCCCTTCAAGGTGTAGTTTACGCTTTTCTGTATGTCCACAGTCCGTGCTGAGATGTCGAGTCAGCTCCTCGAACTGTGCGTCTCTCTGTTGTAATCCCTTCAGTTCTGTCACTCACGTCACAGAATCACAATTTAATTTCAGCGGACAGCGGCTGGGTAGATTTAAACGCAGCTGTCTTACAAATTTTTCCATAGTTTAAGGCAGTCCCCAGACCATTGAGCAGGAACCCCACTATCATAAATCCAAACAGAAATACATCCTCAAGGTCCTCAACAGACAGAACTTCTAAACACAGAACTAGCCAGTTCTTCCAGGCGTCCTGTGAGTATAGCCTGCTGCAAAGGTCCCGCCAGAGCAAATGGGTTCTCCCAGTGCACCCTTCTTATGGGAAAAAATTGTGTCAATTTCGCTCAGATCAGAGACCAGGTAATCAGATCCATTTCAGTTCTTTGGAGTCCAGCAAGCAGTAAAGTCAAAGAGAAATAAGAGAACTCTAGTGTGCTGAGACGAAACAAAAGAAGCATACACCAGAGGCAGGAGGAGCAGGAGGAGACATCTGCCTTGTCCGAGAGCAGGAAGTGAAGTTACTCTTGCATATGGGTGTAGAGCTCATAACCGGAAGGTTCGAATCCCGCCTCCCCACAGTTCATACTGTCGTGTCCTTCACTTAACCCACCTTGCATCCAGTGGCTGTAACACTGGTAATTACATTAGAACAATGTAAGTCGCTTTGGATAAAAGCGTCAGCTAAATGAATAAATGTAAATGTAAATGTAAATATTTACAGCTCATACCTGAAGAACTACATAAGCACATGCTCAGCACAAGATGAGAGAACAAGTGAGAAGCAGCATTTATTTGACACTGGATAACTTTTGTTACACTCATATTAGTCCAACAAGTTCACCCCAATAACATTTGCACTAAAAAATAAAGATTCTCCATTATGAACAGCAAGCTTGAAAAACACGTTTGGAAACTTTTATACAATCAAAAAAAAAATAAATGCAAGACACATTTGCAAAAATTCTGCTCGCTCTCGCTGGTGTGCGCTCGTACATGCACGACTGATTAAACGAAGCAACAGCCAGAACCAGCTACAGCTGTTCACAGGACATCAACATTTCTAGAGAAAGTAAGAAAAGTTACACCTCTGCGAGTTTATTGTTTGACAAATGTTTTTTGAGAGTATACTATATTTGACTCTCAAGTGCTGACAGAGAACCCCTTTTTTATAAAGCATTGTTCAACACATTACAGCAGTTCGTGCTAACTTTGTATGAGATATTATCGACTGCATGTAACATTTGTCTAAAATAGCCTACGTTAGCTGAGCAGCTACATCAACAACTCGCATAGCTTTCACCGAGGCCTGCCGTCTCAGCAGGATAACGGCTAATGTTGGAGCGCATCCTTTTTATCTGGTCAACTAATGTCTAAAGAGCTGCACTGTTTCTAAACCACCATGTGGAACACATCAGTGATAAAGCTCCACAGTAAAACTCTGAGTAAAACTTATGTAGAGAAAAGAATATGACTGAGTGGAGGAGTTTTGCTTGTTTCTATGACCATAACTGTACTAAATAAGTTTTCTATTAGGTTGAGACAACATATAAAGTATATCATAAATAAAGTATAAATAGAATACAATGTATGTAATTTTGTTATAAGAATTATTTGTTCAGATTATCCAGAGAGACACGTAGACGGTGTATAATTTTAAAATGAATAGTCAGGTTTAATTCTTGCAAGAAGAAGAAGCACAAACATGTAGGCAATGGTACAGGATGAGGTTTGCTTGGAAAAGTAAACAATACATGAGATTTTATATCATGCAGTAAAGACTGTATGAGGCGTATCTTTCACACACTCTCCATGTCAAGCTCCCAGGTGCAGGATTCATTCTGTGGCAAGTTATGTCTTCGTCTAGTTATGTCTTATTCATGTTTGGATTAGCACGAAGGACATGACATGAGCAGGACTAACATGACCTGAAGAGTACTAGGAGCAACGTCTCGGGTTACTTGACTGTAACCCTGTTCCCTTAAAAAGCGGGAACGAGATGCTGCGTAGCATTACGCTATGGGGAACATTCTTTGTGTGACCGGTTGTGAAGCACGTGTGTCAAACACGCCAAGAAGTGGCTTATAATACCTCTGTTGGTGACGCAGCTCATCAGCGGCAGCTGTGTGATTGCGCGCACCTGAACAGAGGGTATAATAACACATGACGCGGGAGCGTCTTCAGGTCAACTTTGTCTGAAGAGCGCCCAGACACGCCCAGTGCGGCATTGCATCTCGTTCCTGCTTTTTAAGGGAAAAGGGTTACAGTCAAGTAACCCGAGACGTTCCCTGTCAAAAGCTACACTCGATGCTGCGTAGCATTACGCTATGGGGAACGAGAATACCAACACCGCCGCACTGTAAGCGTCTGAACTCTAGCTCTAGTTTGGGGTCTCAACCGCTTGGCACCTCGAATGAAGCGGGCAACTAGAGGATGTCTCCCTATCGAGACCCCGTCAATCAGGGCGTGGTAAGCCGAAATGGCGGCCACGAAAACCCTGAGTGTGCTAGGATTAGTGCCCGAGGACAGTTTGTCCTGCAGAAACTCCAGCACTGAAACAATCTGGCAGTGGACTGGGTCTGTATGATGTGTAGCACACCAGGCATCAAAGACACGACATCTGCAGGCATAGGCTCTCCTAGTAGAGGGAGACCTAGCGCTCAGAATAGTCTCTACAACAGGGGCTGGGAGCCCGACATCTCTTAAGTGGTCCCCCTCAGGGGCCAGACGTAAAGGTTCCAGAGCTCGGGCCGGGATGAAACACTGTCCCCTGTGCCTGAGAAAGGAGATCCCTCCTGGTCGGAATCGCCCATGGCGAGCCGTCGAGGAGAGATATTAGGTCTGAGAACCACACTCTGGTTGGCCAATGGGGCGCTACTAGTAAGAGGCGCAACCCCCGTTGACAGACCTTCGCCAGGACTCCCGGGAGCAGAGCCACCGGGGGAAACGCATAAAGGCGCAGTCTGGGCCACACATGGGCCATTGCGTCCAGACCCAGGGAGCTGGAGGAGTCAGAGAGAAGTAGAGGACATTGTGCTGTCTGCTGTGAAGCAAAGAGGTCCACCTCTGCTTCGTAAAATCTTTCCCAGATTTGGCTCACTACCTCGGGGTGGAGTTTCCACTCCCCATGTGTCACAGCCTGTCTGGACAATAAATCTGCTCCCACATTCATGCGCCCGGGGATATAAATCGCCCTGAGGGACAGGAACTTGTCCTGAGCCCAAAGCAGCACCTGCTGCGCTAGCTTGTTCAAGCGGCACGAACGCAGTCCGCCCTGACGATTTATGTAAGAGACCACCGCTGTGCTTTCTACTTGTACTAGGACATGGTAGCCCCTTAGCTGCTGGAGGAAGTATTTCAGGGCCAGAAATACAGCCTTCATCTCGAGGCAATTGATGTGCCATGCGAGAAGAAGGGGCGGCAGTAGCTCAGTGGTAGAGTGGTCGTCTTTCAACCGGAAGGTAGGTGGTTCGATTCCTACTCTCCCCACAGTTCATACTGTCGTTGTGTCCTTGGGCAAGACACTTAACCCACCTTGCCTCCAGTGGCTGTAACACTGGTAATTACATTAGAACAATGTAAGTCGCTTTGGATAAAAGCGTCAGCTAAATGAATAAATGTAAATGTAAGATGGCCTCTCCATATCCCTTGGGCTGGACGGCCATCTAAGACCGCGCCCCAGCCCGTGAGGGATGCATCTGTCGTTAGCATCATGCGACGACAACATGGACCTAGGGTGGGACCCAAAGTGAGAAACTGGGGTCTAAACCACATAGATAGGGTACGAAGCCCTCGTCGCGTAACCCTTATTTGCTTCAGGGGGTTGGCCCTTGGATGAAACCCCCTGGCTCTGAGCCACAGCTGAAACGGTCTCATGTGCAGAAGGCCCAAAGGAATTACCGTGGATGCAGATGCCATGAGACCCAATATTCTTTGAAAGAAGTGCACAGTCACTTCCTGGCCTAGCCTGATAGGGGACGGAGTGGCTCAGTGGTAGAGCAGTCGTCTTATAACCGGAAGGTTGGCGGTTCGATTCCCGCTCTGCCCTGTTCATACTGTTGTTGTGTCCTTGGGCAAGACACTTAACCCACCTTGCCTCCAGTGTCCGTAGCACTGGTGTATGAATGTGTGTGACTGTAGAGGTGTGTTTGGTGGTGGTCGGAGGAGGTTGAGCGCCGTGTGTATGGCAGCCCCCATCTCTGTCTGCCCCAGGTGTGAATGTGTGTGAATGGGGTGAGTGGAAGCACGATGTAAAGCGCTTTGGGTGCCCGAGAAGGGTGCAAAAAAGCGCTATATAAATGCATACCATTTACCATTTACCATTTACCTGATAGCTTTCAGGGTAGTTAGAATGGACCCGACACGTGCAGGAGACAGATGTGCCTGCATCTCGGTTGAGTCCCAAACAACCCCTAAATATGTTGTCCTCTGGGCGGCCGAGAGAACGCTCTTCTCGGCGTTGAGTCTCAAGCCTAGAGAGTCGAGATGAGCTAGGACGACGTCCCGATGTCGAAGCACTAGCTCCTGAGACTGAGCTAATATCAGCCAGTCGTCTATGTAATTCAAAATGCGGATGCCCTGGAGTCGCAAAGGAGCCAAGGCTGCATCCATGCATTTTGTAAATGTACGAGGTGACAAGGCCAGGCCGAACGGAAGAACCCGATACTGGTACGCTTCGCTCCCGAAAGCGAACCTCAGGAACTTTCTGTGCTGTGGCAGGATTTCTATGTGAAAATACGCGTCCTTTAGATCGATGGTGACAAACCAGTCGATCTGGGACACAATCATTTTTATTGTGAGCATTTTGAATTTTAATGCTTTGAGGTAGCGGTTTAACCCGCGAAGGTCTAAAATCGGGCGCAGACCCCCATCTTTTTTCGGAACTAGAAAATACCGGCTGTAAAACCCGGACTGTCTGTCTGGTGGGGGAACACGTTCTATGGCCCCTTTGTCCAGCAGAACCTGCAGTTCCTGTGTCAATACATGGCTCGTTCGGTTTCACGGAAGTGGAGACCACGCCGTTGAAACGCGGAGGACGATTGGCGAACTGAAGTCTGTAGCCTTTGGCCACAGTCCTTATTACCCACGGGAAGATATTTGGCAGGAGCATCCATGCTGCCAGTTTCTCCGAAAGGGGCAGTAGTTTTGGCACGTCGGTTTTTGGGGGGGATGTAAGACACCCGCCGTCCTGAACCAAGGCAGGAGACGGCCGGACACTTACAGTGCGCTGGAGACTGCTGCTCCCGAACGCCAGTGGCGGCGGAGAAAAACAGCGGACTCCTGAGGGTGTCGACATGGAGTCTTTAGACTCTCTTGGATTTTGTTGCGCCCCACCCGGTGGGAGCACACCTCGCGCCATGGCGCGCCAATTTCAGGGCCTCTGCTTCTTGACGGAGATAACATTCCGCAGGTCCGTTCTCTTTTGAGCAGCGCGAGAATCCGCCCTCCAGTCCTTACGAGGGGGGGCACGATTCGCCACACTCTCCTTCTGGGCAGCCCGCTTTTCTCTGGAAGGGGCTGGACCTGGCCGACAGGGTGGCCGACGGTCCCAGCTGCTGAGCACGGCGAGGAAGGAACCTCACAAACGCCTCCTCGTAGCGTTAGCCTCGCTGAACTTAATGGCGACGGAGTCCACCGTTGCCAAAAAGACCGGAAGGCGAGATGGGTGCATCCAGGAGGAAGGCGCGGTCCTTCTCTTTGATGCCCGTGAGGTTAAGCCACAGATGTCTTTCCGTCGCAACCAAAGCAGACATGGAGCGGCCAATAGCGCGGACCATCTGCTTAGTTGCACGGAGAGAGAGGTCTGTGGCACGGCGTAGCTCAGAAAACGCGCCCCTCGTCCACAGTACCCCTGTGCTCAAATCTTTGAGCAGCTCAGCCTGGTATGCCTGCAAAACCGCCATGGTGTGCAGTGCTGCACCAGCCTGACCCGCCGCCTGGCAAGCCTTCCCCACCAGTGATGACGTGAACCGGCATGGCTTGTTGGGGAGTGTAGGTTTTCTTAGGGAGGACGATGTCCCGGGGAGAGATAGCCCGCAAGCCGCCTCTTCCACCTGGGGCATCGACCCATAGCCTCAAGCACCTGTGCGCCTACGATAGTCGAATAAATCGACGTCGAAGGCACAAAAACACGGACGAATAGGGCTTATTCCATGAGCGTGCCAGCTCCTCATGGAGGTCCTCAAGAAGGAGAGACCGCTGCTGTGATCCTCCCTGGCCACCTGACAGAAACCTGTCATCCAGTTTAGAGTATTTAGGTGCCCTGCTCCTGAGGCCACTCAATATTCAGCCTCGCCACTGCTCTTGTAACCACCTCGAGCAGCTTCTCAAACGCTGCGTCAGAGCGGGAAGAGCGCCCTGAGGCTGCGGCGCCCCCAGAAGCCAGGGATGAGGCTTCATCGACGCGTGCTCACGGAACGCCGTGGCGCGCCCGCCCGAGCACAGAGCCGGTGTCTGCCTCATCTGGTGAGAGCGCGAGGGACATAGGATCTGATCCCTGCGCCTCAGCCAGATCAACACGCGAACCCCACGACCGGAGTGGGGAGGCGGCTCGCTCCTTTTCAAAGAAAGCGAGCCGGGCACGTAGGATCTTAGCAGGCAAAAGATCACAGTGCTCACACTCCCCAGAAAGTCCGAGGGCCGCGTGTTCTTTCCCCATACACTCAAAACAAAATTCATGCTGATCATCATCAGCAATGTGTCTCTGGCAAGGAGGAACACATTTCTTCCTGAACCCAGCCATGATACTTTTGTATTTATTATTTTATATATTTTCGTACTGGCACAGAGAATAGGTTTGGTCACACTTCACACAATGCGATCTGAAGACAAAGAAACCTGAAGACGCTCCCGCGTCATGTGTTATTATACCCTCTGTTCAGGTGCGCGCAATCACACAGCTGCCACTGATGAGCTGCGTCACCAACAGAGGTATTATAAGCCAATTCTTGGCGTGTTTGACACACGTGCTTCACAACCGGTCACACAAAGAATGTTCCCCATAGCGTAATGCTACGCAGCATCGAGTGTAGCTTTTTGACAGGGAACCAGTAATTATTAACCGTTTTTTAAATATTATAACATTCCCCCTTTTTTAAGCTGATTTACATTTATTCATTTAGCTGACGCTTTTATCCAATCCACAACTTACATTGTTCTAATGTAATTACCAGTGTTACAGCCACTGGAGGCAAGGTGGGTTAAGTGTCTTGCCCAAGGACACAACGACAGTATGAACTGTGGAGAGAGCGGGAATCGAACCGCCTACCTTCCGGTTGGAAGACGACCACTCTACCCACTGAGCTACTGCCGCCCCAGCTGATAAAACATTAGTTTAAAACATAATATTAGCTTGGGTGTAAATTGTATACTATGACAGAAACGAAAACCCAGCAGGGCAGCTGACTTAGCCTAAGTACATTTGACCATTCTGTGAGTGATTAGTCACCTGCCCACCCCTCTCCCCAAGGTAGCAACAAAACACAAACAAGGCATCAAGTATATGTAATCAGTTCAAAAGATTAGATTGTAACACGTGTCAAATCAAAGACAACAAATTATCATAATGTGATATGTTTCAAATCAAAGACAATCAAAATCTCACAGAGTAATGCACTGATTCTTTAACTTCAATAAATCAAAAACACAGTATCACTTCAAAACAAAGTAGAAAAATGCCAGAGGCTAAGCTGGTCAACCCATCGGACCAAAGATCTCCGGCCTGACCCTGCCTGTCCCTGTAATAAAGAGAAACAAAACATTAAAATGTTTTCATCTCAGGACGTGGAGGAGAGCTCTGACAGTGACTCAAGAAGGAGGAGAGCAGGAGCTGGAGCTGTCAGTGAGGAGGACCCACTAAATAAACCTCTGTAATCTAAACAATGCTTGTTGTTCCATTTTCCGGCATAGTTCCAAAGAAGTTCTTCAGATGGTTGGAACTTGTCTGTCAGGGTTTTTTCTGGATGTGATGGAGAACAGACGGACCAAACAGGGCCCAGCCAGCGTGGTGCACCTGCCTGAACTGCAGAGTCATGCAAACAGATCTGGAAAAAATGCTGCCAACAGGGTGTCTCAGCCCACCACATGTTGTTTTTTAATTGCACGGTTTACACAAATATATAATTAAATATATAATTATAATTCTTTCCTGCACATATTTATAATAAAGAAATGTTACATTGAACCACAGTCTCTTTTTGTTGCTGCCCTTGGTTTATGTGGCCGAGTCATGTCCTAGAGAGAGAGAGAGAGAGAGACAGAAAGCAAGAGAAAGTATTAGCATTGGTGTCATTTTGACAGTAATATTATTCACTTCAATATTTATTTATGGCATATATTACACAGACATACAGATAGTGTTTGAGAGGTAACAAACATGTCTACAGCAGTGTAGATAAGTGCACCTACAATCTCTTGAGTAAAGCTGATAAATAAGAAAGACCTTTCCACTGCTGCAAGAAAAAAAAAATTGTAAAGCCAAGACAGCGAATGTATCAGACTCATAAGCCTCTGAAGTCTGGGTTGACTCAATTTACTCAGATATCTCAGAGTTCACAAGACAGTTATTTTGAGTTGTTCCTGTTAGCTGCTTAGCATCCTCATTTTACAAGCCCGCTATTGTTATTTGCCCTTTGACAACAGAAAACAAAACACCACAATATGTTATATATGGTATAACGTTTTTTTTTTTTTTTTATAGGCTTATGTTGTTCTGTTTTCTTTTTATATTGAATTACTTTGATTTTTTAGATGCTCTGTAGCACTTTGAGATTGTCCAAATGTAAAGTGCATTACAAATAAAAAATATTATTATTATTATTATTATTATTATGGTTTGTAATGATGTCTTACCTTTTCAATAAAAAAAGCAAGCTCAGGGCACACTCCTGTTTTTCTCTGCGGGCCTCGCTCGATAAAGCAATGTTTTTTTTCTTTTTGAGGATTTGGTGTCTACTTGGGAGGACAAGAACTACAAAAAAAAATTGAAGTATTAAAATACCCTGTGGTCTACTTAGATTCAAAATGATCCTTTCCTTACTACCACATTCTTGATAAATATACATTCAGCTGACGCTTTTATCCAAAGCGACTTACATTGAGGTTCCATTCACCAGTGTTACAGCTGGAACACCACTGGAGGCAAGGTGGGTTAAGTGTCTTGCCCAAGGACACAACGACAGTATGAACTGTGAGGAGAGGGAGAATCGAACCACCTACCTTCCGGCTGAAGGACGACCGCTCTACCACTGAGTTCACCCTTGTAAAAGAAAACTTGCTCTTAATGGGTTCCTAACTGGTTAAAAAAGTAAGATAAAAAGATTTATTATGAAAAAGATCCAAAACTAAAAAAGATTTCAGTGAATTTTAATAAACTGTGTTTAGTACTAATGTAAAAATAACTAAACCTTGTTGGTGAAAAAAAAAACGGATTTGGCTACAAAGAGTTTTATATTCATGTGTCCCTGTGTTCTGTTGTGTTCTCTGTATTCCAGTGAACTACTTCTGTCCCAAGTCCTTTCCTTCTGGGTTTACACACCTTTGCAGAGGACACATAATTATTCTTGTCATAATCTGATTTCAGTTCTGGCAGCTCATGCCACTGTGTGGAGCCCTGGACCATACATTATAAACCCACAGACCGGTGGCGACAGGGAGGCTCTGCTGTTGCAAACATACCTCTTCTCTCAGATAAAGAAGAAAGCTTTGGCTTGTTAATTCTCCACATCTGCTTCAGTGTGATCCACACAAAGAGTTTGTTCAGGTTTTACACACAATGTACTGGCTTTGAGCACTAGTCAACAGGTTTGGCTTAGAAGCAGACACTCCCAAGGTCAGCAAGACTAGAACACTGAAAACCAACAGGAAAATGTAGATTCTAGCATTAAATTATAATGAACAAGTAAAAATAATTACTTGTATTTGTTTCTTTTAATTTGCAAAATCAAATTACATTACTCATATCTATTGTTTATGTTATAAGTATATATACATACTCATAACATAAACAATGGACATGTTAATTCAAGGTGTGTGCACTAATTAGCATCACAGGTGTGTACAATCTTGTAATCAGTCAGTGGGCCTATTTATAGGGCTTCAGGTAGTCACTGTGTTGTCTGGTGACATGGTGTGTACCACACTCAACATGGACCAGAGGAAGAGAAGGAAAGAGTTGTCGCAGGAGAATAGAAAGAAAATTATAGACAAGCATGATAAAGGTAACGGCTATAAGACCATCTCCAAGCAGCTAGATGTTCCTGTGACACAGTTGCACATATTATTCAGAAATTTAAGATCCATAGGACTGTAGCCAACCTCCCTGGACGTGGCCGCAGGAGGAAAATTGATGACAAATCAAAGAGACGGATAATCCGAATGGTAACAAAAGAGCCCAGAAAGACTTCTAAAGAGATCCAAGGTGAACTCCATGCTCAAGGAACATCAGTGTCAGATCGCACCATCCGTCGTTGTTTGAGCCAAAGTGGACTACATGGGAGACGACCAAGGAGGACACCATTGTTGAAAACAAATCATAAAAAAGCTAGACTGGAATATGCCAAACTACATGTTGACAAGCCACAAAGCTTCTGCCAAGGCACATCAGCTCTATGTTCACAGACTGAAAAATGAAGCATATCAAGAAAAGAACACTGTCCCTACTGTCAAACATGGAGGAGGCTCTGTTATGTTCTGGGGCTGCTTTGCTGCATCTGGCACAGGGTGTCTTGAATCTGTGCAGGGTACAATGAAATCTGAAGACTATCAAGGGATTCTAGAGAGAAATGTGCTGGCCAGTGTCAGACAGCTTGGTCTCAGTTGCAGGTCATGGGTCTTGCAACAGGACAATGACCCAAAACACAGCAAAAACCACCCAAGAATGGTTAAGAGGAAAACATTGGACTATTCTAAAGTGGCCTTCTATGAGCCCTGACCTCAATCCTATTGAGCATCTTTAGAAGGAGCTGAAACATGCCGTCTGGAAAAGACACCCTTCAAACCAGAAACAACTGGAGCAGTTTGCTCATGAGGAGTGGGCCCAAATACCTGCTGAGAGGTGCAGAAGTCTCATTGACAGTTACAGGAATCGTCTGATTGCAGTGAGAGCCTCAAAAGGTTGTGCAACAAAATATTAAGTTAGGGGTACCAACAATTTTGTCTAGGCCTGTTCCATGAGTTTATTTTTTAAAATAATTCTGTTGAAGCATGGTTAAAAAGCAATGTCTGACTTTCATTGGTTAACATTCATAGAATTTTTATTTATTATTACTTTTGTCAGAATACATTTTTTTCTGTGACCATTGTGAGTTTTTCTTTCATTGACCGAAGTCAGCCCTGCGACTAACTGGCCACTTTCCAGGGTGTACCCTGCCTCAGGCCCAAAGCTGCTGGGATAGGCTCCAGTCACCCGCGACCCCTAACGGGACAAAGCGGTAGAAAATGAATGAATGAATGAATGACCGAAGGGTACCAACAATTTTGTCCACGTGTATATATATCTGTGTCCGTTATTGATTTAACCAAGCCCATGCACCTTTGTGTTTATATATATATATAAACACAAAGGTGGATGGGCTTGGTTAAATCAATAACGGACACAGATGTCCACTTTGACTCTGACGCCAGCAAGGTGGAGGTGGGGTACTGGTATGGGCAGGTATTATTAAAGATGAGCTAGTTGGACCTTTTCGGGTTGAAAATGGACCCAAAATCAACTCTCAGACCTACTGCCAATTTTTAGAAGAAACTTTCTTTAAGCAGTAGGAAAAAGTCTGCATCTTTCAAGAAGACTTTGATTTTTATGCAAGACAACGCTCCATTACATGCATCAAAGTTCTCCACTGTGTGGCTGGCCAGTAAAGGCCTTTAAGATGAAAAACTAATGACATGGCCCCTTCTTCACCTGACTTAAACCCTATTGAGAACTTTTGGGCCGTTCTTAAGCAGGGAATTTACAGTGAAGGTAAACAGTACACCTCTCTGAACAGTGTCTGGGAGGCTGTGGTTGCGGCTGCACAAAAAGTTGATTCTGACCAGATCACTGAGGTTTTTTTGGGGGGAAATTTCAGAAGTGTCTATTTGTAAATTTTGAGTTTGTTTATTATTCTCACTTTAACAGGTGAAAATAAACAAGTGAGATGGGAAAATCTTTGTTTTTCATTGCATAATAATACACAATTGTGTGCACAATTATTAGGCAAGGCAATTGAGGATTATTTTTGTTATTGCTGGATTGTCTCAGGGGCTTCTTTGCACAGCCTGCACCTTGGGTCTTGTCTGGTGTAGTAGATCTGGGCTTCTATTGCTCTGGTGCTCAGGGCCTGCTCCTGTGCAGCCATGATTAGTGCCTCTGTGCTGTTCTTCAGTCCAGCCCTTTCTAGCCATGGGTAGGATTTCTTCATATTAGACACTTCTGGTTATCATTCTCCCATGATGGTACCTCCAGCACCTCTTCCTCTTTTTTCTGCTGCCTGAGATATTCACTAAGTCCTTTGTCCATCTGGGCCATTTTCTTGATGTATTCAAGATTCTTGGAGGGTTCATCTGTATCTCTTCCTTTGGCCAGCTTATTATTCCAGCAGGGTATCTGATGACTAGCACCTTGTTTCTGTCATTGAGCTGACTCCTTAGGACTGTCCACAATGTCTGCCATTGTGCCTTCTGGGAGTATCAGTGTGGACTACTTTCCCTCTCTTGGCCCAGCCACACTTCTCAAGTCCAAATGACAGGTGGCCCCATTCCTGAATCGGTATCCATAGCCAGTCTTGTTGATTATTTGGCTGAGGGGGTTCAGGCCTATGCAGAACAGCAGTGGGGACAGAGCATCTCCTGGGTATATGCTACATTTGATAGACACTTGTGCAATTGGCTTCAAGGGTGGTCTTCCACAGCCTCATCGAGTTTGCAATGAATGCTCTTAGAGTCCTGTTGATGTTTCTACCAATGCCCTTCTGTGCTTTGCTCATGTATGGATCCATATGCCCACTTATCTTAGTCGCTATGATGCCTAACATGAGCTTTCATGCTGTGGAGAGACATGTTACTGGACTGTTCCCTTCAGGGGGTCCATTAGGATCAAGCATGTCCAGCCTTCAGCAGCTGTTTGTTTTGTACTGCTAGGCGCTCGTGCAGTGAGCTTCGTTATCCAGTAGGCATGAATCAAGTCAGGGCCTGGTGCTGTGATTGTGACTGGATCCTGGTCTTATTTAATAAGGAAAAGTAAAAAATAAAAAAAAAAACACTTCTGTGGTCATCACTATCCTTTTGCAAATAAATGCTCTAAATTACAATATTTTTATTTGGAATTTGGGAAAAATGTCAGTAGTTTATAGAATAAAACAGAATTGTAAATTTTACCCAAACACATGCCTATTAAACCAGATAAACTGAAAATTTTGCAGTGGTATCTGGTGGTTTTTCCAGAGCTGTGTGTATATATATATATATATAACATTTTCTCAGTAAGTCAGATTCTTTTTATGGATATAAAAAGGTCTACAAATTCCAAAGATATTTTTGGTGAAAGCCTTATTCTGAGCTCCTAGATAATCTAAATGATCTCACATGGATATGTTCAATATCAATTAGTGGCCTTCTAGCTCAGCTAATTTTGGAAAGAAAATAGGTATACATCAATATATACACTTTAAACCCTAATAAGTTCACAGAACTCAAAAAATATTTTGTAACAGATTACACAAAAACATTTAAGTGATGTTTTTAAATGTTTTAGGTTTACATAAAATAAAAATTACTTTTCCAGTTGCCTTAAATTATCTCAATGTTATCTTATAAATATTGATATTTCTCAAATTATAATTAAGGAGTAATTCACTCAAAATTTTCACTATTTTTCAACTCGTATAATGTGGGAAATACACTCAAATTTTTTTATATTTTTCAACTAATATAATGTGGGAAATACACTAAAAATTTTCAATATTTTTCAACTCATATAAGGTGGGCAATACACTCAAATTTTTCACTGTTTTTCAACTCAAATAATGTGGGAAATGCACTCAAAATTTTCAATATTTTCCAACTCATATACTTTTTGAAATACGCTCAAATCTTTCACTTTTTCAACTCAAATAATGTGGGAAATACACTTAATACATTAAACTCTTAATGTGGGACATGCACTCAAAATTAATTCTAAAGCAAAATACTGATGTCGGCCCACTACACAATGAGCTAATAATTTTAGAAACCTTGAAAGTGACACCACAGTGTCAATTTAACAACTTTTTTATTTAATACAATGCGCTTTTTAAAAGGCATGAATCAAAGGAGCAGCAGTCAAAACGTGCTCATGAAATCATGAACATTTTGTTTTTTGGGGTAATTTCTCTTTTTGTTTTAAAGTACAATATGTGTAATAATAACACATTCAAATAAAGAACAGGTTGTACTTAAACTGGCAACATCAAGTTAGTGCATCAAGGTATAGGCAATGTATTAAATCTGAGGTAGAAGAGGCAAACAGTGTCAGACCTTAAATCTGAGGTAGAACAGGCAAACATTGTCAGATCTTAAATCTGAGGTAGAACAGGCAAATTATCACATTTGTAAAAAGGGGGGGACTTTCTCAATACTCAACTCAAATAATCCATCATGAGTTATTCACTCATTAAACAAATTATTCTTCAGCGTCAGTAGACGCCCTTTCAGTGGTTTGTTGTCCTCAAGACACATCACAACTTTTTGGATAAATGTGAAGAAGGTCAAGATTCTGTGGGTACTGTAGCTCTAGTGCATAGACGTACCCAAAGAGCAGGAGAAATGAGTCAGCCAGGGTAATGGGACCACTCACAGGTATTTCATCCTCTACCACAATACAGATGCTCTTCCGGCTGAAGAGGGCCGCATCAATAGTGTCATCCGTGACGACTGTCAGGAGAGCCACCGGAGTGTCAGTGAGGTCAGGACAATCAGCTGACTATAAAAACACAAATAATACTTGAATGAGTTCAGCTCCTCAAGGATACAAATCATGGTAATGATGTCTAGACATTACTGTCACTTTACATATGCTTATATCTTATCTTAGTTTCACACCTATCTGTTAGCACCACTTGTTTAGTGGAATGATTTACACTTACCTTTTCATTTATGTAATTTCTACACATCAGTTTGCAGAATAACAACTCAAGTAAAACAGGTCCTGGGGAATATTCCAGAAAGGACGTTCAACAAACTGAGCCTAACCCTGAACTCTTGAGTTAACCCTGTGAAGTGAAACTGAGTTTTCATTTCCAGAACAGCTGATCTGAGTTAGGTAAGTCGACTTGGAGTATGTTAACTCTGAGTTGAGCTTGTGCCTGACGACTAGTAAAAAGCCATCACAAATGGAGCTCCGGTACTGTGACATTTTCTGACTGCGGCCATAATAAAAATCACTGACAGAGTTTTAGATGCACTCGTTTTTATATTTTGAATTTAACATCACTTTATTTTTATATTAGCCTTTGAGGAAGTGGTTGAATGTTGTTTAATGTTTTATTTAAGGCTATTTTATTTAATTCAAATCAGCTGAAAATTAAATATAAATAGTCTCACAATGGCTCCTTTGTTTTTATTTCACATATTAAAGTAAAAGTTTATTCAGTGGATAATTTAACTTGTATCTTTTACCACCAACAGATCCTGTTTAACACACATCTGTGTCCTAACACATCTGTGTCCTGCTGAGTAGATGAACATGAAGTGGTGCTCACCTCCACCACATGCAACAGAGTGCTCTGGTCCTGGGTTAGGGTTTCCTCTGGAATAGATAACCCTGTTTCCCTCATCTCAGAGTTCACTTCGCAGGTTGAGTTTTCACATAACCTGCTTTCTGGAATACCCCCCTGGTTCTCCTAGTGTTCTTTGAGTGATGTCATATGTTTAAGCTTCAATATGTTTATATGTTTAGTGCTTCAGTTCAAGCTGATTGAATAGCTAGACAAATGGATTGTTAGTGAGGCCAGTACACTTACATTACAGGTCCTGAAGAACTTAAGGGCATCTTCACGCAGGTACACAGGAAGAGCACGGAGGACGAGGGCCCGTCTTATATTTACATTACGTTGTTCCTAGATGGACAAAAAATATCCATTACAATAGTAATTACACAAATGCAGAGCAAACACTTTATCAAAGTGTTAAATAACTCCATATTCTGATGGTGGTCATTGCTATAGATCGGGGTGGGGAACGTTTATCCTGGAGGGCCTGTGTCCCTGCTAAGCTCCAACCCTGAATAAGAAAAAACCTACCTGTATCCTGAAGACCTTGATTAGCTTGTTCAGGTGTGTTTAATTAGGGTTGGAGCTAAACTCTGCAGGGACACAGGCCCTCCAGGTTCAACGTTCCCCACCCCTGCTATAGATGGTAGATTCAATATTTGGGGTCATCATTTCTTCAGTAAAACCTTTTTAAAATTAATAACTTTCTATTGTAAATACTTTAACTCAAAGGAAAAAACTTAAAATTGTAAATACAATTTCAAATAAAGAGTAGTTATTTGGACTTCTTCAAATTGAAGCTGATAAAGTATCTTTTTAAGGTTCCAGTTTCTGATATAATACATCTTGTCAAAACGTCTATCTCCTATGGGATGACAATGTTGTGTTCATGGCATAATCACTTAACCTCAAGGCACATTTCGAGTCGAGGCAATTAACACTATGGCTTCTTACACTTGTCTGCAAACAATCTGTTAATAATCTGTTTCTGAATCATGCAAAGTAAAAAATTCACCTGAAGGTCATAAATCCTCATGAACTTGGCTAGCTCCTCCGCTATCTTGCCAGTCTTGGTGGCCTTGTCTCTGAACAACGTAATAAGTTTAGGTGTGTGTCTGTCCAGCTCCTTGTAGAATTGATTGCACAGGTTAACATTGTTGATTCGGTGGAACTCTGCAAATATAAATATATAATGTTATACTCAAGTACGCACATGCATTAACGACGAACAGCGAAAACAATGAGTGAAAAAAATGGCGGGAAGCAGGGATAACGTTATGCTTTCGGACTCCGGCAGATAATTCAAAACTCATGGACCTTCCTCAACCATCAATATCCCGGGCAAACATGCATTATGGGTAATGTAGTTCATCCAGGAAACCCGCTGATAACGTTACACTGTTGTAAAATGAACTAAGTAAGGTAACTTAACGTTAACGCATTTGTCACATTCAACAACTTCTAAAATTACAATTACTTGGTTTGTAAATATTTTATATATATAATATATAAAAAAACGTTAGAGTTACTTACCAAATCAGGGCTGATAAGACAGCGCTTAAGAAAATGAGAGCAATAAGACGAATGAAAATAACTGAGGTGGTGGTGGTTTGAAGACTGGGAATAAAAGTAAGCATTCCAAACAGATAAAAACAATTAAAAAACGAATTAAACTGTGTTCTACATCCACATGGACTGGCCAAAACTTCACCCGCATCAGGCAAATTTAAGATGGCTGACTCAACTTTCCCGAGGAGCTGGCGTCAATAACGTCCCATGACCTACATGGTTCCTAAACTTTCTGAGCGTTACACACTAATTAGCTCTAAAATACTGAGCCCTATTCAATTAAAGTGACACAAATCTCAACAGAGCTCAAAACTTTATAGTTTGGTCAACTGCATAACGACATTTGACCGTTATGAACTTATTAGTTATGAGCTAGTACAACTGTTTGGGATTACAGTGTAGAAGAAACTGTTATGCTAATCCCCTGGCTTTTAAGCCTGTATTTTTTGTTATTCTATACAAAGAATTAATCTGGTCTCTATGGATCGGACTTGGATTTTCAGGGGCAGTTCCAATGGACGCAGAAAGAAAAGTGCTCAGTGCCTGTTATGCCTTTTGGTGTTTGTTATCTTCTATCTTGTCATCTTATCTTTGTTATCTGTATCTAAAATACAGTTTTACTACTTTCTGTTTTGAATTCCTACCCACACATGACATCTCTGCAGCTGTGAGCATTGTGCTGTGACAAAGAGAATAACTCTAGTGATGCCAGAAGCAGCTCTGTTTGTCTCAGCTGTTTGAGGCCAGGCCAAATGAGTGCTTTCTCATGTTGTTTGTAGGCTGTGAGTCTGTGATGACCCAGTCCAATGAACAGGCAGAGGTCCAGCCCGGCTCTGGCTCCTGTGTTGGCTCAAGAGCTGTCTCACAGAGAGTCTCTGAAGTCCCGCCAGCTCCACGTCTTTATTTGCTCTGTTTATGAACCTCCTGCTTTCAGTCAAATCCACAAAGGTCTGTCTGCATGTGTCTGTGTAAGTCTGGAGCGTGAGAACCAGAACCTCTCTTTTTTTTCACTGACCTGTTGCATTGTTGCCTACTTGTTATAAAAAGTAAAAAGGAGTTTTTGTTACCTCCACCTTGAGAATGAGAGCAGACAATTTGGCCAAATCTGGTAAAAAATCCTGGATTCAGGAGGAACAATGTTGTTTTCATTCCAGTCGTAAAACACTGGATCAGCTCTGTACCCTATCTTGGACCTGGTGGGTCATGCAAGTCCACATGGGATGTAGTGTTACACCGTGTATCAATACTTCAAAGATATCCCAATACCATGGTGCTTAAATTGGTACGATAACATGTTTTTTTAGGTATCTATACTCCTTTTAAATACCCATGTGTACTGTGTTAAATGAGTAGCGCACCGTTCTGCTGCTGCAATGCAGAAAGCTTACTCAGACAGACAGATATGCTCTACAAATGTATTTGTTCAAACGTTCTTAAACAAATCAAAAACAGCAAACAGCTGCTATTCCATATTACTTCACATGTAGCCTCTGTTGTGTCATGCCTCACTGGAGCTGATGGAAAGGTGTGAGCGTGAGGGAAGCTGTAGTTTAGCGTGAGCTGTGCCCTGTTCAGGTCTCTGTTGAGGACACGTTTGTGTTAAAAACCCAAACCAGGGTTGATTTGATTGATTGGTAGCTTATATTTGACACAAAAGTTACAAGTCTGTATTATTGTAATAACGATCCTGAGAGCGGGTCAATTAGCAGCTAATAAGTGGAGGAGCGCAGACGAGCTGTAGCCTACCACCGGTGAGTTACAAACAGGACTGTATTTGGGTCTGTCAGAACTGTGACAGAACCCCAGCTCACTCTCAGAAGAGCGATGATTACAGACAAACTAAACTTTACAGGAAATACGGGAGGTTTGTTCAGAAAAAGACAAAAATGTGTTAAAAATGCATCTGTTAACAATGTAATGCAACACAGGAGGCTTTGTTGGTTTTATTAGTGTTGACAGTTTACAAATAATAAATAATAGTTTATCTCTAGGTGGGCTGTGTGTCCCGAGATTCTGGCAGTAACACAAGCTTCTTTAGGCTTGTGTAAGTGCACATATTGCAAAGTGGCTAATTTGTATAATTAACAAATGTGTCATTAAAAAATGCATTTTAATGTAGTTTTTAATAAGTGCCATTTGTCCCTCAATTATAGACAGTCACCAGAGCAGTGTCAGAAATATTAGTCACACATTTTCTTTGAGTAATAAGACTTATTTATTTTAATAGTTTAACCATGATTGTTGTTATCCTCTTATCTGTTTACTCCTTTTTAAAGTTTCCACTTTACTGCTACCAAATCCACTTTAACCAAATCCAAATTTCTCTATCAATATTGACAATTCCACTGTCCCCCAGAAATTCCCCATTAACATAAACTGGTTCAAAACTCTGCAGCCTGAATCACCAGAACCCCCTCCATTCATTACACCTCTTCGAGCTCCTTCACATCGCCGCTCCATCCCCTGCACCGCACCATACCCCTAACTATTTGACCACCATGGGGACTAGAGCTTTCAGCCGCTCTGACCCCTGCCTCTGGATTCATTGTAAGCCTATTGTTATTGTTATTATTATTATTATTATGAAACTCTCTCTCTCTTAGACACAGTGTGTGGTGGAGACCTCTCACTGTGAAATAACACAGAGCGTAATCACACAGAGGAGCCACCAGTAAAAGGAACCAAACTGTAAATGCAGTGGCATAAAATGGGTAGGGACACTAGGGACATGTTTTTACCATATTAATGTGACTGTTAAATGTAATTAAATATTTAGCACTTTTTCTACATTTAGATACGTTCAGTCAATCAGTCCATCCCTCGTGCGCTCTCACCATGCCATGGCGTAAAAGAGCTTACCAAAGCAAACTCCAACATGAAACAAGTATCTGTGGCCTGTGCTCTTTAGGTACTGTCGATGTCCTAAAGAGCACAGGCTTCTAATGAAGAGAGGAGCACATGTAACTCCTCTCTTCATTAGGTTACACTGGCTCCCGGTTGACGTCCGCATCAAGTTCAAAGCTATGCTCTTGTCCTACAAGACCACTACTGGCTCCGCCCCCTCATATCTTCACTCACTAATACAGACCTACGTTCCTACCAGATCCCTGCGCTCTGCAAATGAACAACGTCTGGTGGTACCGTCCCAAAAAGGTAAAAAAAAATCACTCTCACGTACCTTCTCTGGCTCTGTTCCACATTGGTGGAATGATCTACTGCTGCTACAAGATCAGCAGATTCTGTAGCCATCTTTAAAAAACGCCTGAAAACACATCTCTTCCGTCAACACCTGACTGACAAACACTGAGTTCTACTTCCTTTCTATCGATTCCTTTCTTCAAAAAAAAAAATTCTCTTATCCTTAGCTTTGTATACTGCGCTGGGTTTAAACTGACTAGTTTTTTTGATGCACTTATGCTTTTTGTTCCTTGTGTTGTTAAAATTGCTTCCATTGTTTTCCTCACTTGTAAGTCGCTTTGGATAAAAGCGTCTGCTAAATGACTAAATGTAATGTAAATGTTAGCTCCACGCCGTGTCCCAGCGTGTAAGCTGCAGGTGGCTGAGTCCATGGTCCGGGCCACGCTTGTGCCAGGGAGTGCAAGTGCCCCGCGTTTCTTTAGTGTGCATCTGATACGCAGTCAGATGCAGTTATTCTGCAGCAGCTCAAAAGACTAATTGAAACTGATGAAGGATAAAGGTAAAAGCTCTTGCTGCAGTCTGTTATAGGTCACTGTGTGTTGTCTGTGCACTCTCTTGTTGACAAGTCAAAAGAAACCACTCATAAAACCGTCATAAATAGATCTCATTAACACAGAACATATTTATAAACAAACAATTATTTAAGTGGGTAGTTAAAAATGACTGTTTGATGTGTGTTTATTATTGTTTCTTTTGTCTTTATTTCTCTGTTTAAATGGGGTATAACAATTAAGTAAAAGTATTGTCTTAAATAGAAAGGACGCAGTTTCTTTTTTCATCCTGTTCTACTGCACATCTCCACATGTAGGATACTAGCCTACTGCACATATACTGAACTACACTCTCAGTCTGATGGCACAATCTCCGTCTAATGATCTTCACTCATTACATGTCACAACAGCAGTAATGGCAACTGTCAGTGATATCTTGTCATAAGTTTATGTTTTGTTTATAATATACTATGTCAGTGTAGTTTTTATTTGTTTAAATGTTATTTAATGTTTAAATTATCAGAAGGGGAGTTGCAATTATTCGCTGCAATTATCTGAATCTAAGAACAGCATTCACTGTAAAATACATCCACAGGAGGGTAAACCCACTCTTCAGCGACTCATAACGCATTTGCATTATCCTTCTTTGGATTAATAAAAGGTGTGGCGAGGGCGTGATGCGAGGCGGACTTACATACACACATTTCTGCACCAGGTAGATTTATAAAGCAGAAATTTTATGCACAGATTCAAACATCTGAAAATTTCTGGACGTACGTATTTTCACAGTTTTGGGTGTACACCATATTTCAGTATGAAAACTGTACAATCCTTTGTACATTTATTTAAAATTTTTGCAGCCTAGTTCTTTGTGGTCCCTATTCAGCTAGTGACGTTACACATTATATTACTTTTATATAGGTCAGGGAAAGTCAACGCGTTATTATCGTATTAACGCTTTTAAAGCTGTAGTTGTAACTTTTATTAAATCAAGGAGCAAGAGGGCAGGGGCAGGGAAATTTTGAATGATCACAGCTCCTGATCCCTCCCCCTTCCTCTAGAAGTCAATCCAAGCCACGCCTCCTTCCCCCGCATGCCTGCGTGTGAGAAAAGTGTCTGGGATGTTTACTCCTGTACCTTCATAACTTGTCAGCTAAGAGGGACAAATGCCAATGACATTCAGTTTAGCCTCCCCGCAATATGTGTACTTACACAAGCCTAAAGAAGCCTGTGTCACTGCCAGAGTCTCAGGACATACAAGCGCACCTGAGATAAACTCTATTATTTATCATCTGTACACTGTCAACACTAGAATAAAACCAACAAAGCCTCGTTACACATTACCTCGTTAAGAGAAGCGTGTTTTCAATCACTCACTCTTTCGTTTAACAGAACTCAATTTACAAGAATGAACAAACCTCCTGTATTTCCTGTAAAGTTTAGTTTGTCTGTAATCACTGCTCTCCTGAGAGTGAGCTGGGGTTCTGTCACAGTTCTGACAGACCCAAATACAGTCCTGTTTGTAACTCTCCGGTGGTAGGCTACAGCTCGTCTGCGCTCCTCCACTTGTTAGCTGCTAATTAACCCGCTCTCAGGATCGTTATTACAATAATACAGACTTGTAACTTTTGTGTCAAACATAAGCTACCAATCAATCAAATCAACCCTGGTTTGGGTTTTCCCAAAGAGACCACAGCAGGAGCTTTGCAGAGTCACAGGCACATAAGGTGCACATAAGGTGACATTAAGTTGTTTACCTTGTTTTACTGTTGTTCAGATAGTAGCTTGTTGGTAGCAGTAAGCTAAAGTGTAGTTTGCAGTGGAGCTGAGTCTGTGAGTAGCACAGTCTGCAGCAATAGACGTTGCTAGACGTGCTTGCTTTTAACACTAGTACATTTCTTTGTCTTATTTACTCTCCGGCACAGAGAGTAGCGTAAGTGACATTTGTGCAGCTGAGCAGCTCTGCTGAGTCTTAAAGTTAGTTAACTTTGAGCTACTCCCCTCATATGACGAGGTAACTTTAGAAAGTTATTAAAATTAGACACTTTAGATTCAATAAACTTGAAAACCAATTTTAAATGGGTAATAAACGTGTGTATCAGTTTAAATAGATTTTATTTTAGTTTAGCTTATTTAAAATAGTGTGTTGTTCAATTAACATTAACATGTTTTCGTGTTTTGCTTTGGTCCCCAAAATTGGTAATTTTTTTTTTAACCTTTATCTAACCGGTAAAGTCACACTGAGATTACAAATTTCTTTTGCAGGGGAGTCCTGGCCCCCCAACTTTGGCTTTTATACTGGTATTGGTACTTTAATTCTGGTATTGTGACAATACTAACAGGGAGGGTTATTTCTAATGCAGTATAATGAACACATGATTATTTATAAAAACAGGACGACAGTTCACTTTGTGACTTTTTCAGGAAATGGCTTACCAACAGAATTATGTTATATACACTGCATTTATATTCCCTAAACTGCAACAATAGTGATACACCACTTTTTCTAAGGTAGCTGGCTCACACGGCTGTTTCTCTGACTGTTTCCTCTTCTTACATGACACTGAACATCTCTAGCACAACAATAAATAGTGTTTAGACTATGATATCTGAGCGTACAGCTGCTGTTTAGCTCGTAGCTACAGAGCCATGCTTACGTTAGTTTGCAGCTAAATGCTAACGGACCTGCAACAACTGTTTCTGCACACTGGAGATGAAATATCAGTTTATAACGACATTTGAAATTTACTCTAATAACCACAGGCTTATTTTAGTGATAATAAAAAACCTATATGTATTATCACAGTAACTGTAATAAAACCAGTCGGAATAGTGCGTCTACAGACAAGGAAACATAAATAATGAATGTGTAAATACCAGAGCAGAACAATTAAAATAACTTTCCGTTACTTTGGAGATCTCAGGGACAGCGGCGCCCTCCATGTTGGAAAAGTTGATCAGAGTGAGGAACGTAGGAGCAGCTCCTTGATTGACAGATGACGTCCCCACAGACTCACATGAACTGGATTTATTCAAACATGCGCAACAATACGGAAGTTAATAATGTTAAATTAAAAACCTCCGGTCTCTCTCTCTGTGTCTGTGCATGTGCTCACAGCTACGCCCCTTTCCCTCTCACAGATCTCACTGTGACTGCTTAGACTTTTGTTCTGCTTTAGCGCTAGTCATCGAGAAAGCTACATTTATTTTTTGCTAAAAGTCTACAGAAGTAATAAAGTCAGAGTTTTTGAGCAATTTACAAAAAAAATGTCTGCATCCTAATTATTGCAGAAAGACTGTGCAAGTGTGAGTGTAGCTCAGAGGAGCAGAAGGAGACATGATCCGTGAACAGAGAGCTCTGAGCAGTTACACATTCAACATCCTTCCTAATAACTAACATTGTAAACCATTTTAATATTATTTTGGGATTTAAAAACTTAGCAGACAAATCCCAGGCTAGACTAACAATCTGCAATTTAAATAAACTAACAGTAGCTGCAGCACTAAATGTGTCAGTATTTTTTACTTTCCACCTGCTCATTGCGCATGTTTCTCTGTTGTTGGTTTGTTTAGTATTTGGATAAATAGGATAACTGCATGTTTTTTAAAAGTCAGCAACACAGTTAAAATAAACAGATATAACACATACGATTTTCTATTTAAAATAACATTACTAAATAACATGTATTTATTCATGATTGCACAGCCATCAGCATTATATCGGCACTTCCTTTATACAGTAAAATAAGTAAAATACCTGTGAATAAAGGGCTATTAAATAAAAGAAAATACATAAACAAGAATGCTGTCTAATAGATTATGACAATGCATTATCAGTGAAATTGGCCTTTGTATATTTCAATGCATTTCAAATGCCTTAAAATAAATAAATCTCAGCTTTAAGCATAGCATTAAATACACATTTAAAATAATATTAAGGATATTCCAAAAGCTTCCTTTTAAAGGTTACACTGCATTTAGTGATGTGCATGTGAATCAAAACATAAGCATCATAGGAGCATATGTTGCATCACCAGACTTACAGCTAAAAAATAGGTTCCAACCACTGACTGAGCTAAAGATGAATGAACCAGAAAACTCTGCTGTAACTAAAAAACATGGAGTAAATCAAACTTCTATATAAAAAAAAAATCGATATAAAACAAGAGGAAAAGCAAACAGAGACAGAGAAGCTATTCCAAAAGCTTTCCAAGTGCTACAGTCACTGATATAACAGCACTCCTCCCCCAAGTCATGTCCAAACACACAGGGATTAAACAGCAGATGGTACACATGGGTGCAGTTGAAAACCAGGAAGGAGGAATCAGAAGTTTTAAAAAAGGATTTCTTCAGGCTTTTAGATAAACTTGAAAACCTGGAAGTGCAATCCTTTATCAGTGGACCACTCCCAAACATCGACAGAAGGATCAATAAATTCAGTCGGCTGCTTGCATTGAATACATGTCTGTCCAAGGCCTGTGAGACAAGAGGAGTACACTTCATTGATAACTTTAACTTGTTTTGGCAACGTGACGACCTGTTCAAAGGAAAGGGCCCACATCTAAACAGGGGAGGGGTCAGGAAGCTAACGGATAATCTCCTGCACTCCCTGAGACACCTAAATGGTTCTGGGCGCCCTCTTGAACGAAGAAAGGGTCGTCCATCAGCCATCAATCGAAAAAGCACTCCTGCCTCACCAGCCAAGGATCATCCTCTGACTGTACCACCATCAACACCTCCACCACTGAAATGGACTCCCCCAATAGGACCATGGACCCCCCCAGTAACATCAACACCTTCTCCGGACCTCACCATCTCTGTCCCATTCCCGGATTCACCAATGGGATTTCCAGATCACCTGGAAATTTTAGTTAAATCTGGAATTAAGATGATACCCCTTACACCTAACTTCGCCAGGTCATGGGTACTATCATCCTCCCTAAAAACATCACCCCCAAAACCACCCAGGAGTACCACTTCTCCACCTCAGCCTCTATCTAGAGTCCAAAGCATCCCTGTCAGACCCCCTCCCAAACCAGCTCCTCCCAGACCAGCTCCAAAAGCCTTCACTAGCATCAAGGCTACTATCAGCGATTAGGACACTGAGGGCCTCTGCTGTTCCAGGACTTTTCGTCATAATAAACCACTTATCAACCTGAGACCCCAACCCCCCACCCCCTAGCTCCATAACTACAGTCAGAAGTCGCAGATTGAAGAAGAGAAGGACAGTTAGATTGTCTATTCAGAGAAATCTGATTGAAATCCCCTGCAAACAGATAAAGTCAGGTCCTGCTCAAACGGACTTGAAACTTGCACTGTTCAATGTCAGGTCTTTGGGAAACAAATCTTTTTTAATTAATAATTTTTTAACTTCAAATAAGCTTGATTTTATGTTCTTAACAGAAACTTAGTTAGACAGCAGTACTGGAAATGTGGTCCTTATTGAATACACCCCATCAAATGTCACATTTTTATCCAAAATACGGGAAAACAAAAAGGGTGGTGGTGTATGTGCCTTTCTTAGAGATAATATTCTTATCCAGAAACTATCACTTGGGGAGTTTTCATCATTTGATTCAAAATGAAGTTTCTCCATCTATTTTATAGTTTTGTAGTCCTTTACAAACCACCCCAACAATGTCATGATTTTATTGACAAGTTTTCTAAAATGATTTCAGTTATCTGCACAAAATTAGAACAAATAGTAATATCAGGTGATTTTAATGTGCATGTGGATAATGTTTGTGACAGAAATGTGAACAAGAACTTTCTACTATTCTTGAGACTTTTGGTCTTTGTCAGCATGTTAAAGGGCCGACCCATAACAGAGGTCACACTCTGGACCTGGTCATTACTAAAGGTGTTCATATTTCAGATGTCACTGTGATTGATGTTGCTCTATCTGATCATTCATGTGTCATTTTCCATCTGTCCATAATTCCAAAAGATTTGATAATCATTGATAATAACACCAGGACAAAGTTTATGGAGGCAATCAGGTTTGAAAATGCCTCATCAGGTCAAGTTGATGATTTGTTGAATTGTTATACTTCAGGTGTTTTAAATGTTATGGACACCATTGCTCCTGTTAAGGTTAAAGTTATCAGGAAGAGGCAAAAGACTTTGTGGAGTAATGCTCATTCATTCAGGACACAGAAAAGGGAATGCCGAAAAGCCAAAATAAAAAATTTAAACTCTTAATTCATTATGGGGAAAATTTGCATGTTTTCAATCAAACTTTGCAAAAAGAAAGAGAAATATTCTTCTCAGAGATTATTAACAACAATAGTAACAACCTGCGTGTCCTGTTTGCTACAGTGAACGGATTAACAAACCCTCCAGCTCCATTTCCACCAGAATTAGTTTCCACCACTAAATGCAATGAGTTTGCATTGTTTTTCAACGACAAGGTTCAAGGCATTAAACATGTGATACAGTCCAAAGGGCATAAAACAACACTGCAGCCACCTAGGAGACACTTGGTTGGGTTAACACATTTTACACCCATTAATGACAGAACAATTAAAAAAACTGTCTCCAGCCTGAGTTCATCCACCTGCTGCCTCGATGTTTTACCCACTAGATTTCTAAAATCAGTACTAAGCAGTTTGTTACCACAACTCACTGATATAGTCAATAATTCCTTACAGTCTGGAACATTTCCAAGGGTTCTAAAAACTGCTGTCAAAAAGAAGAGCAGTCTTGATGCTACAGTGCTCAACAACTATCGGCCCATATCAAACCTGCCATTTTTAGGGAAAGTCATCGAAAGAGTTGTACATCAACAACTTAATGACTTTCTATTACTTAACAACTGTTTTGATCCTTTTCAGTCAGGATTCAGGCCCCATCACAGCACTGAGACTGCACTTATCAAAGTCACAAATGACATCCGTCTGAACACTGACCCAGGCAAAGTCTCTGTCTTAGTTCTGTTGGACTTGAGTGCTGCGTTTGATACAGTGGACCATGAAATCCTGACACAAAGATTAGAGGAATGAATAGGTATCACTGGAACTGCCCTTAAATGGTTTCAGTCCTATCTTGAAGACAGGAAGTACTTTGTCTCGGTTGGTAACTGTGTGTCAGACCAAATGGCCCTGACATGTGGGGTTCCACAGGGGTCTATCTTGGGACCTCTATTATTCAATCTCTACATGCTACCTTTAGGCCAGTTAATACGCAGCTGTGACTTATCATACCATAATTATGCAGATGACATTCAGATTTACATTTCACTCACAGCAGGTGAAAATGGACCAATCCATTCACTGTGTCACTGCAACGAACAGATTGTGGATGCAAAATAATTTTCTCCAACTAAACAGAAACAAGACTGAACAACTTTGGGCCACAGAAACAAAGAGAAAGAGTCAGCAGTCACCTCGAGTCTCTTTCGCTTTTAAAATCTCTGCACTGGCTTCCTTTTGCTCAGAGAATAGACTTTAACACAGCACTGCTGGTTTACAAGTCTCTTAATGGTTTAGCATTAACTCCTCGGACTTTGAGAACATCGCGGACTGGCCATCTGCTCGTGCCCAGAGTTAGAACTAAACAGGGTAAGGCAGCGTTTAAGTTTCATGCAGCAAAAATCTGAAACAGCCTCCCAGATGAGGTAAAACAAGCCTCAACTCAAGGGGAGGGTAAAAACCTTCCTCTTTAGCTCCGCCTACATTAAAATATAAAAAGTGTTTTTCATCTGCACTCTTCTTTTAAAATGTTTTAAATAAACACTTTGAGTTACCCAGTGTATGAATTGTGCTATATAAATAAAATTGCCTTGCCTTAGCTTGAGGCGCTAACAAAAAGCTAACAAACAAATGAGCGGAGTCCTTCACAGAGACAGTGATTCTTGCGCTAATATTGAAACAACAGTTATTGGAACACGTGAGGACCTTAACTAAACAGTCTGAAGTTAAGTTCAAACAGCTGCAGAGAGATCAAGGGATCGGACACACGATTTTCTAGTCATTTGGGGCACTCCGGACTTGACACTAGGGTGGATCAGGTACATGTGTGAAAGTAGAGGGGGATTTTGTTCCTACAACCAGGGCACGTGACTACCAACGGCTCACGATGCTGATATCTCAGTGGACAAGTGAAAGTGGCTTTAGCTGTCACAGGCATTGATGGAAGTGCCCGCCCGAATCTTTGAGGCAACATAAAAATCATTTTTTCAAAACATTTTTTCAAATCAACTTACCCAACTTATTTAATGAATCGTTTCAGCCCTAGACACATTTTCTATTCATCTTATGTATTAAAATAATACAGAGGCACTTAAGGAATACTGCTTTTTAAAAGCACCTTCTGTCTGCAAACCAGATATTATATAGACAATGAGCTAATATACATTTTGTATACATAGCTACAGCTATTCTCATAAGTTTACATACCCTAGCAGAATTTGTGATTTTTTTGGGGGGGCCATTTTTCAGAGACAATGAATGATAACAAAAAACTTTTCTTTCAGTCATAGTTAGTGGTTGGGTGAAGCCAATAATTGTAAAACAACTGTGTTTACCCTTTGTGACCGGTCCTGTTTAATTATCTTTGAGGACAGGATTTCTAGGCACAGCCAGGGGCTGAAGCGAGTCTTGTTTGGGGACCACAGGATCTCATTTCTGCTTTTTCAAGATGATGTTGTCCTGTTGGCTCCATCAAGCTAGGACCTTTAGCATGCACTGGGACGGTTTGCAGCTGAGTGTGAAGCGGCTGGGATGAGGATTATCACCTCCAAGTCCGAGGCTGAGGTCCTCATTCGGAAAAGGGTGGCTTGCCCCCTTCAGGTGAGTGGAGAGCTCCTGCCTCAAGTGGAGGAGTTCAAGTATCTTGGGGTCTTGTTCACGAGTGAGGGAAGGAAGGAGCGTGAGGTTGACAGGGCGGGTTGGTGCAGTATCTGTGTCTGTCGTGGTAAAGAAGGAGCTGAGCTAAAAGGGCGAAGCTCTCAATTTACCAGTTGATCCACGTTCCTACTCTCACCTATGGTCGGGATCTCGGTCAAAGAACAAGGCGGCCGCAATGAGCTTTCTTCACAGGGTTGCTGGGCGCTCACTTAGAGATAGGGTGAGGAGCTTGGTCACTCGGGAAGAGCTAAGAGTGGAGCCGCTGCTGCTCCACATCAGTAGGAGCCAGCTGAGGTGGCTTGGGCATTTGTTTCGGATGCCTTTTAGACACCTCCCTGGGGAGATGTTCCGGGCATGTCCCACCGGGAGGAGACCACGGGGAAGACCTAGGACACGCTGGAGGGACTATGTCTCCCCCTGGAAGAGCTGGGGGAAGTGTCTGGGGAGGTGGAAGTCTGAGCGTCTCTGCTTAGACTGCTGCCCCCGCAACCCACTGCGGATAAGCGGTAGAAGATAGATGGATGGATGTATAAAAAGTCAGTGTGTTTCTGGGCTCCTGACAAACCCTTGCATCTCTCATCCAGTGCGGCACTGACATTTCTGTAAACATTTTGTCAAAGGTAATTGAACAGTATAACACAGGAAAGGGATATAAAAAAATATCTGAGGAATTTAGAATGCCAATCAGCAGTGTTCAAACTCAACAAAAAGTGGAAAATTAGGGATTCTGTTGAAACCAAACCAAGCTCAGGTAGACCAACAAGAATTTCAGCCACAACTGCCAGGAAAATTGTTTAGGATGCAAAGAAAAACCCACAAATAACTGAAATACAGGACTCTCTGAAAAAAAGTGGTGTGGCTGTTTCAATATGCACAATAAGGAGGCACTAGAAGAAAAATAGGCTGCATGGTTAGGAAAGCCATTACTACGCAAAACAGCACAGATACAAGCCTAAAAACGTCTGGAACAAAGTCATTTGGAGTGATGAGACCAAAATGGGCCAAAACCATAAGTATTACATTTGGAGAGGAGTCAACAAGGCCTATGATGAAAGGTACACCATTCCTACTGTGACACATGGAGGTGGATCGCTGATGTTTTGGGGATGTATGGTAATGCTGCAAATTCTGCACATGGGATGTTCTTGGACGTTCCAACATGACAACAATCTAAAGCACAAAATCAAGCCAACCTGTGGCTACAGCAGCATAAAGTGAAGGTTCTGGACTGGCCATCTCAGTCTCCTGACCTCAATATCATTGAGCCACTCTGGGGAGGTCTGCAGTTCATGCAAGCATGATGACAGCATGGTGGCAGAGTGGTTAGCACTCCTGCCTCACAGCAAGAAGGTTCTGGTGTCGATCCCCGGGCAGAGCAGGACCTTTCTGTGTGGATTTTGCGTGTTCTGCCAGTCATTGATGTTAAAGGTGGCACACAGTATTAAGAACTGGGATAACTTTTGATCAGTTTATGTTGTCATTATGATTTAAAAAAAAGTAAACAATTGTTTGACAATAAATGGCTTCTCCTAACCTCTAAAAAGTTTTTTATGTTATCATTCATATTGTCTGATAAATGGCCCAAAAAAAAAAGAAAATATCAAATTCTGCCAGGGTATAATTTATGAGCACAACTGTATATGGAGCTGTATTTTACACTTTTACTATGTTTTTGTTTGCAACCTGATTTCTGTTTTTTTTTTCCATTGCCTGTTTTTGAAATCCCATAATGTTTCCATGGCAACCATTTAAAACCTTTTGTTTTCTTTTCATCAAAACACACACAAAGAGCCTATTCGCTAAATGTGGTTTGTAAAGGTCTAAAACTGCTGAATACATAAATATTTATGTATGGTGAGGACTGAAGTTAATGATGATATTTATGTTGACACATAATATTTCTATGGCAATATTTAAAAGACCATTTTTGTGTCCGAGGGACTGTAGAGCACAAACTGAAGGGACCGTTAAGGGTTAAGAAGACAAGAAACTAACTGGGCCCTGCTTATTTCGAGTTCAGCTCAAGAGCCACTCTCCAAAATGACAAGCAGTTCACATCTGACCCTGAAGTGTTGTCCCTGTTGATAATATCTCTACTTCGTAAAGTTAGTGTGTTGCTGTTGGTTTTCATAAATTGCTTGATGATTTAGCTTAATGCTGTTAAATACAAAGACGACATGAATGCAACATTAGTCTGAAGAGACGCTGGGGACACAGTAGCTCCATTCTCTCTTGTAAACTGGAACAAAGTGAGAAATGCAGCAAATAAAAAAATTATCAAATCAAGACTTTGGGTCCTAATTTATTGCATGTTAAAGAATTTTTTTCAAGTGGCAGCACTTTTCATTTCCCCTACATCATAATTATATTAAGATGAATAGATGAAACTAGTCGTTTGCTCATTCCGAATGGCATCTAGATTCAAATTATCTTCCCTTTGGCTAAAATTCCTTCCACTCAAATATCACCCATAAAACTCAATTCAGTTAAAAACAGGAAGTTCATGGCTGTACTTTAATTATTTAATATACTCAAAGACTTACCCAGCTGACTTCCATGCATCACAGGCATATCATCTTGGCTCTGCAAAAACAGAAAGAAGTTCACAATTGGAGAATCTATAAAAAGACGTTCAAACTGTTTCCGACCTACATTCTGTGTACAAGCATTTGAACACAATACTGAGAAAGTGAATGAGATTAACCGCACTAATCAGTAATCTCAGACTTGGTGATTCCAGATCAGGCCGACCTATGGGGTATATTCAGAACTGATGTTCAAAATTCTACATTAGTGCAGTATAATTGTGTGGGTTTTGCGCTTGCAGCATTCAACTCAATTAAGCTGTTTAACTCTTGGAGCTCCGGAGCTGTCAGCACAACTCGACCAGAGCAAATCAATCACAAACTGAGAGCAGAGGAAATCTTTCAGTCTGGAGCAGGCACGGATTGTGAGGCTGAGCGGTGGAGTTTTAATAGATAATGACAAATCGCGGCCTGTTTTGATTTATGGCTTTCTCTGCACTAACAATCAGTCTGTAGCAGACTGCTGCAGCTTTCACGCAGCGTAACTAAGTCATAACTCACTGCTGCTGTGCTGCACTAGTTACATGAAAAAGACATTTGGTGACAGTGAGTTTTTTTGGAATGCACAGTTTAGAGGGCAATTTGACTATATTAAACCAAATTCAGCACATGTACAGGACAGTATTTCTTAATATAGCCTCCCTTCACTTTGTCATGTTATATTTATCATGACACAAAGGGGTGTTTTCATAACACAAGCCAAAGTTCCCACTCTTGGAAACAATTTGAACATTTCTGACATTTGAAGAAAAGGTTAAAGCAAAGGCCTCTGGACTAGGATGAGGTGAAGACGTTTTGTCTCTTATACCAAGAGACTTTTTCAATTCAGAGTTCAACTGGTAAGCGAGCTGAGCTTTTATCTCTAGAAGAAGGGGTTTGACCTGAAACCAAACCTGATGGGACCAGGCTGTTCTGGTGTCATAGTCATTAGCTCTGAAAGCACAGTGCAACTCTGATGACAGTAATGTAATCTGATGAAAACTCCTCTGTTCAAAGTGGGCTTTTTTCCATTTTGACAAAAATGGCTTCCATCACCACTCTCTCGAACCATCTGGGCTCTCTGGCCAAAATTTGGACATTGCTGTCCTCAAAGGAATGTCCTTTCTCTTTGAGGTGGAGGTGGACTGCAGACTCAGGTCCTCCAGGATTGGCTCTTCTGTGCCGATAGGCAAGGCAAGGCAATTTTATTTATATAGCACAATTCATACACTGGGTAACTCAAAGTGCTTTACAGGAATAAAAGACAATTTACAAGATTTATATTAAGAAACATAAGAAAAAATTGAAAAAATTTTAAAAAGAAGAGTGCAGATAAAAGAAAAAAAACAAACACTATAGGTTGTAGTGTAGGCGGAGCTAAAGAGGAAGGTTTTTAACCTCCCCTTGAACATTGTTAAAGTTGAGGCTGTTCCAGGTTTTTGCTGCATGAAACTTAAATGCTGCTTCACCCTGTTTAGTTCTAACTCTGGGCACGAGCAGAAGGCCTGTCCCAGATGTTCTCAGAGTCCGAGGAGGTTCATAAGTAACTAGCATGTCAGAGATATATTCTGGTGCTCAACCATTTAGAGACTTGTAAACCAGAAGTGCTGTTTTAAAGTCTATTCTCTGAGCAACAGGAAGCCAGTGCAGAGATTTTAAAACTTGCGTGATGTGGTTGTACTTCCTGGTTTTGGTTAGAACCCGAGCAGCACCGTTCTAAATAAGCTGCAGCTGTCTTAACCCTCGTTTTGAGAGACCAGTGAGCAGGCCGTTACAGTAATCTAACCTGCTGGAGATAAAAGCATGGATAAGTTTCTCTAAGTCTGGTTGAGACATCATCCCTTTGACTCTGGAAATGTTTTTAAGGTGATAAAATGCAGATGATGTAATTGACTTAATGTGACTGTGGAAATTCAAGTCTTCGAGGTGGCTGCTGACACTTTCTCTTTGTTTCTGTGGCCCAAAGATGATTAGTTCAATCTTGTTTCTGTTCAGTTGGAGAAAATTATTTTGCATCCACACGTCAATCTGTTCGATCTGTTCAATCTGTTCGAATCTGTTGCAGTGACACAGTGAATGGATTGGTCCATTTTCCCCTGCTGTGAGTGAAATGTAAATCTGAGTGTCATCTGCATAGTTATGGTAGGATACGTCACAGCTGCGTATTAACTGGCCTAAAGGAAGCATGTAGAGATTGAATAATAGAGGTCCCAAGATAGACCCCTGTGGAACCCCACATGTCAGGGCCATTTGGTCTGATACACAGTTACCAACCGAAACAAAGTACTTCCTGTCTTCAAGATAGGACTGAAACCATTTAAGGGCAGTTCCAGTGATACCTATCCATTCCTCTAATCTTTGTGTCAGGATTTCATGGTCCACTGTATCAAACGCAGCACTCAAGTCCAACAGAACTAAGACAGAGACTTTGCCTGCGTCCAGTGTTCATACGGATGTCATTTGTGACTTTGATAAGTGCAGTCTCAGTGCTGTGATGGGGCCTGAATCCTGACTGAAAAGGATCAAAACAGTTGTTAAGTATTAGAAAGTCATTAAGTTGTTGATATACAACTTTTTGATGACTTTCCTAAAAATGGCAGGCTTGATATGGGACGATAGTTGTTGAGCACTGTAGCATCAAGACTGTTCTTCTTTAGGAGAGCTTAATGACAGCAGTTTTAAGGCCCTTGGAAATGTTCCAGACTGTAAGGAATTATTGACTATATCAGTGAGTTGTGGTAACAAACTGCTTAGTACTGATTTTAGAAATCTAGTGGGTAAAACATCGAGGCAGCAGGTGGATGAACTCAGGCTGGAGACAGTTTTTCAATTGTTCCGTCATTAATTTGTGTAAAATGTGTTAAACCAACCAAGTGTCTCCTAGGTGGCTGCAGTGTTGTTTTATGCCCTTTGAACTGTATCGCATGTTTAATGCCTTGAACCTTGTCGTTGAAAAACAATGCAAACTCATTGCATTTAGTGGTGAAACTAATTCTGGTGGAAATGGAGCTGGAGGGTTTGTTAATCTGTTCACTGTAGCAAACAGGACACGCAGGTTGTTACTATTGTTGTTAATGATCTCTGAGAAGAATATTTCTCTTTCTTTTTGCAAAGTTTGATTGAAAACATGCAATTTTCTTTGTATACCTCATAATGAATTAAGAGTTTCGATTTACGCCATTTTCTTTCGGCTTTTCGGCATTCCCTTTTCTGTGCCCTGACAGAGTGAGCATTGCTCCATGAAGCCTTCGGCCTCGTCCTGATCACTTTAACCTTAACAGGAGCAATGGTGTTCATAACATTTAAAACACCTGAAGTATAACAATTCAACAAATCATCAACTTGACCTGATGAGGCATTTTCAAACCTGATTGCCTCCATAAACTGTGTCCTGGTGTTATTGTTAATGTATCTCTTTTTTACAACAGTAGGCCCAAAAGCAACTTTTGGAATTATGGACAGATGAAAAAAGACACATGAATGATCAGATAGAGCAACATCAATCACAGTGACATCTGAAATATGAACACCTTTAGTAATGACCAGGTCCAGAGTGTGACCTCTGTTATGGGTCGGCTCATTAACATGCTGACAAAGACCAAAAGTATCAAGAATAGTAGAAAGTTCTGTCACAAACATTATCCACATGCACATTAAAATCACCAGATATAACTATTTGTTCAAATTCTGTGCAAATAACCGAAAGCATTTCAGTAAACTCATTAATAAAATGACACTGTTGGAGTGGTTTGAAAAGAATTACATATATGGAGAAAACCTCAACTCCATTTTGAATGACACATACTCAAATGATGAAAACTCACCAAGTGATAGCTTCTGGATAAGAATATTATCCCTAAGAAAGGCACATACACCACCACCCTTTTTGTTTTCCCGTATTTTGGATAAAAATGTGAAATTCGATGGGGTGGATTCAATAAGGACCGCATTTCCAGTACTGCTGTCTAACCATGTTTCTGTTAAAAACATAAAATCAAGCTTATTTGAATTTTATAATTTATAATTTATAATTAATGATTTATAAAATCATTAATTAAAAAAGATTTGTTTCCCAAAGACCTGACATTGAACACTGCAAGTTTTAAGTCCGTTTGAGCAGGATCTGACTTAATCTGTTTGCAGGGGATTTGAATCAGATTTGTCTGATTAGACAATCTAACTGTTATTCTCTTCTTCAATCTGCGACTTCTGACTGTAGTTATGGAGCTAGGGGGGAGTGTTTTCTCCCAGGGCCTCAGGTTGATAAGTGGTTTATTATGACGAAAAGTCCTGGAACAGCAGAGGCCTCAGTGTCCTAATCACTGATAGTAGCCTTGATGCTAGTCAAGGCTTTTGGAGCTGGTCTGAGAGGAGGTGGTCTGGGAGGAGCTGGTTTGGGAGGGGGTGGAGGGGGTCTGACAGGGGTGCATTGGACACTAGGTAGTGGCCGAGGTGAAGCAGTGGTACTCCTGGGTGGTTTTGGGGGTGATGTTTTTAGTAATGATGATAGAACCCGTGACCTGGCCAAGTTAGGTGTAAGGGGTATCATCTTAATTCCAGATTTAACTAAAATTTCCAGGTGATCTGGAAATCCCATTGGTGAATCCGGAGATGGGACAGAGATGGTGAGGTCCGCAGAAGGTGTTGATGTTACTGGGGGGGTCCATGGTCCTATTGGGGGAGTCCATTTCAGTGGTGGAGGTGTTGATGGTGGTAGAGTCAGAGGAGGATCCTTGGCTGGTGAGGCAGGAGTGCTTTTTTCATTCAGTGGCTGAGGACCCTTTCTCTGTTCAAGAGGGCGCCCAGAACCATTTAGGTGTCTCAGGGAGTGCAGGAGATTATCCGTTAGCCTCCTGACACCTCCCCTGTTTAGATGTGGGCCCTTTCCTTTGAACATGTCGTCACGTTGCCAAAACAAGTTAAAGTTATCAATGAAGTGCACTCCTCTAGTCTCACAGGCCTTGGACAGCCATGTATTCAATGCAAGCAGCCGACTGAATTTATTGATCCTTCTGTCGATGTTTGGGAGTGGTCCACTGATAAAGGATTGCACTTCCAGGTTTTCAAGTTCATCTAAAAGCCTGGAGAAATCCTTTTTTAAAACTTCTGATTCCCCCTTCCTGGTGTCAACTGCACCCATGTGTAACATCAGCTGTTTAATCCCTGTGTGTTTGGACATGACTTGGGGGAGGAGTGCTGTTATATCAGTGACTGTAGCACTTGGAAAGCTGCATGTAGCAAATCTACTATTGTTTACGTCCCTGATAGCACCGTCTCCAAGCAGCAAGATATCTCTGACCTTCACTTTTGGCATAGATTCTCCGTCACTGTTTGCCTGGTGCTTTTCCACAGATTCATGTCTCCTGTTCTCCATAGAATAAGCTTGATTTACTCCATGATTTTCATTTACAGCAGAGTTTTCTGGTTCATTCACCTTTAGCTCAGTCAGTAGATGGAATCTGTTTTTTAGCTGGATGTCTGGTAATGCTACATATGCTCTTGTGATGCCAGCATTATTTTTTCTAATCCAGTGCTGCTTTGGCTGGCCACCAAGTTTATGCCAGGTGGTATCATTTTGTTTAAATCCCTTTGCTTTGCTCAGTTTTGGGAACATACATCCTCTTGTGCGGCTGTTGTTTCAATTCTCCAACATAACTGTCAGTGCACTCTTCACTGAACTGCATAGACCACATTACTCTGTTTGTGCGTGGGGATTTTGTCTTTAGGATGGACCAGTTTTTGACGCAACGTGTTCTTTTGTTTAAAGTTGTTGTTTGTAGAAAATCCTTTTAAGTTTTTCAGAACAAGACACATAAGGGATAACTACACTCTTCCCTTTTGTCTCTGGTTCCTGTCTGTTTGGTTTCTGTGTCCTCTTGGTTTTGTTGAAAGTCCATTTGGGGTATCCACAGTCTCTCAGGGCTTTATGAATGTGTTGTTCTTCTTTCTGTTTACCTTCTGAGGTTGTGTGCACCTCTTGTGCTCTGTGATGAAGAGGCTTTTGCTGCAGAGGGTGGTGGGAATTAAACAGCAAATATTGAGCCGTGTCTGTTGGCTTCCTATAAACCTCTACTTGGAGAGTCCTGTCCCCAAAATTAACCACTGCACAGTCTAAGTAGGCCAGGCGGTTGTCTATGGCATCTTCACAGGTGAAAATAATGTCCTTATCCACTGCATTGATGTGCTCTGTGAACGTTTCTACTTCCTGGGTTCTGATTTTGACCCAGGTGTCATGAACATATCTGAACCAGTGACTGGGCACTGTACCTGGGAAAGAGACCAGAGCTCTGTTCTCCACCTCCATGTACAGGTTAGCCACAATCAGGGAGACAGGTGATCCCATGGCACAGCCATGTTTTTGTCTGTAGAAGTTATCTCTAAACTGGAAATAAGTAGTGTTTCAACATATCTCCAGTAAACTGCAAATATAGTCCGGGGTATTTGTCCTGTCCTGTAGAGATGTGTCCCGTAGTAATCTCTTCCTTACAGTAACGAGTGCTTCATTGGTGGGTATGCAGGTAAAACGTGATGTGACTGTTTACTATGGGTTGGAGTGGAGTTTCTACCTTGTGATTTTTGGGTAAGCCGAAAATATGCATGGAGTGATGTTCCCAGGATACAGCCTGTAGGGAACACCACTCCATGTATTTACAGCTTACCCAAAATTTACCATTTTGATCAAATGGAAAAGCCCTCTCTGCACAGAGTAGGTGGCCTCAGATTCTTGTTGCCTAGTATTTACAACACATTTAGGTTTAGAAACCTAAATCAAAACTCAACTCAGCTGTTGTTCTTCACTCTAGAAGGACAACAACACCTGAATGGAACAGTGACACTAACAACTCAACTGAGCCTTAACTCACACTGACTATAAGACCAGAAAAACCTGGTCCCATCAGAGTTAGTTTCAAGTCAAGAGATAAGATGAAGATTTTTGATGTAAGCTCAGCTCCCTTACCAGTTGAAATCAGAATTTAAAAAGTCTCTCGGTACAAGAGACAAAACGTCTTCACCTTGAAAACCAATGCTTTTGCTTTAACCTTTTCTTTAAGATTACCTGGATGACTGAGAACCTTTACAGACATTTTTAGATCCAATAGTGCATGAAATTGCTACAATATATTAGGGTTGAAATAATTCATCATAAAAGTTGCCTGTAAGATGTTTTAATTATTTTTATCCATGCCTGTGGCAGCGAAAGCCACTTTCACTCATCCACTGAGATCTGCATCGTGAGCTGATTGTCAAAGTCAAAGTCAAAGTCAAAGTCTGCTTTATTGTCAATTTCCACATGTACAGTACATACATACAGAGAATCGAAATTGCGTTACTCTCAGTCCCCGGTGCATACAGATAACATTAACATTAAAGCCTAAAAAATAACTCAAATTTAAATATGTAGATACAACTATACAATAAGGGAGTGATAAAAAAAAGACATAATAAAATTAAAAAATAAAGCTAAAAATCAAGTTAAATAAAGCAGCGCAAGGTGAGTGACAGATATTGTGCAAATCAATAAAGTGAACAACAGTGCAGTTAAAAGATTCTTTTAGTGCAAAAAAATCACTTATTAAAATATCTTGTCTGATTAAAGTGACAAGTGTCCAAGAGCAGGTATTTACTGACTGATGAGGTAGTGGAATGACATCAGTTCCATGCCGGATGAGGTAGTGTGCGGTGAGTGAGCAGACCAATGCTGCACAAGTGACTAGTGCATGTCATCATAAATTAGTGGGGTCATAGTTCAGTGGTGCCTGGGGAAGAAGAGGAGGGGGCAGGTTCGGGAGGGAGTTCAGCTTCCTGACAGCCTGGTGGATGAAGCTGTCCTTCAGTCTGCTGGTCCTGGCCTGGAGACTCCGCAGTCTCCTCCTGATGGTAGCAGGCTGAAAAGCTGTGTGATGGGTGAGTGGGATCACCTGTGATGCAGAGGGCTTTGCGGGTGAGACGTGTTCCGTAAATGTCCTGGAGGGAGGAGAGAGACACCAATGATCTTCTCAGCTGTTCTCACTATGCGTTGCAGAGTCTTTCGGCAGGACGCGTTGCAGGCGCCATACCACACAGTGATGCAGCTCGACAGGATGCTCTCGATGGTGCCTCTGTAGAAGGTGTACATGATGGGGGGTGGGGCTCTGGCTCTTCTCAGTTTGCGGAGGAAGTAGAGGCGCTGATTTGATTTCTTGGCCAGTGCTGTGGTGTTTTCAGTCCAGGAGAGGTCCTCTGTGATGTGCACACCCAGGAACTTGGTGCTACTCACTCTTTCCACAGTTGCACCGTTGATGGTCAGAGGAACGTGCTGAGTGTGTGCTCTCCTGAAGTCTACAACAATCTCCTTCGTCTTCTCCACGTTCAGAGAGAGATTGTTGTCACTGCTCCACCCAGCCAGGCGGCTCACCTCACTCCTGTAGTTTGTCTCATCTTTGTTGCTAATGAGACCCACCACAGTCGTGTCATCTGCAAACTTAATAAAGAGGTTAGAGCTGTGTGACGGTGTGCAGTCATGGGTCAGCAGAGTGAAGAGGAGGGGGCTCAGCATCCTTGGGGGCCCCCAGTGTTCAGTGTGATGGTGCTGGATGTGTTGCTGCCGACCCGTACTGCCTGAGGTCTTCCAGTCAGAAAGTCCAACAGCCAGTTGCACAGCGAAGTGTTGATCCCCAGCTGACTCAGCTTGTAGATGAGCTGTTGAGGGATGATTGTGTTGAATGCTGAACTGAAGTCTATGAACAGCATTCTGACATATGAGTCCTTTTTGTCCAGATGGGTGAGTGCTGAGTGGACGGCAGTGGAGATGGCATCATCGGTCGACCGGTTGGACCGATATGCAAACTGGAAGGGGTCCAGGGAGGAGGGCAGACTTGATGTGGTGCATGACTAGCCGTTCAAAGCACTTCATGAGGATGGGGGGTAAGTGCAACAGGACGGTAGTCATTGAAGCAGGATGGAGATGGCTTCTTCGGGACTGGGATGATGGTGGTAGTTTTAAAGCATGTGGGAACAACAGCCTGACTCAGTGAGATGTTAAAAATGTCTGTGAAGACATCAGTGAGTTCTGCTGCACAGACTTTCAGTACACGCCCAGGGATGTTGTCAGGACCCGGAGCTTTGCGGGCATTGATCCTACTGAAGGATCTCCTCACGCTGTCTGGGGTCAGCGTCATCACCTGGTCGCCGGGAGGAGGTGGAGTCTTCTGTGCAGTGGTGTTGTTTTGTTGCTCAAAGCGGCGAAGAAGGTGTTCAGCCTCGTTCAGCAGAGATGTTGTTGTCACAGGTCCGTGGTGGGGGCTTGTAGTCCGTAATGGTCTGTATCCCCTGCCACAGGTTCCTAGTGTCTCTGCTGTCGCTGAATTGGTGAGCTATCCTCCTGGAGTGCTGTCTCTTAGCCTCTTTGATGCCACAAGGTTGACAGGTTGGCCCTAGCTGTTCTCAGGCCCACCTCATCTCCAGCTCTGAAGGCAGCGTTCCGTATCTTCAGGAGTCTGTAGACCTCCCCTGTCATCCATGGCTTCTGGTTGGCCCGGACAGTGATGGTTTTTGTGACTGTTACATCATCAATACACTTATTGATGTAGGCAGTAACAGTCTCTGAGTACTCCTGGAGGTCAGTGGTGTTATTGCTTGTGGCAGCCTGTTTAAACATGTCCCAGTCAGTTGTGTTGAAGCAGTCCTGGAGAATCTCTGATGATCCTTCTGGCCACACTTTAATCTGTTTGTAAACTGGTTTGGCGACTTTAATGAGTGGTCTGTATGCAGGCATTAGCATGACAGTGATGTGGTCTGAGGCTCCGAGGTGGGGGAGGGGGAGGGCTTTGTAAGCTCTTCTCTGTGTGGTGTAAACAAAGTCCAAAATGTTATTACCTCGTGTTGGAAAGTTGATGTGCTGGTGTATTTTTGGAAACACACTCTTTAGGTCAGCATGGTTGAAATCCCCAGCTATGATGAGAAAAGCATCGGGGTGTGCTGTCTGCTGCTCACTGATGTGCTGGTACAGTTCATTAAGTGCGTCGTTCCTGTTGCTGATGATGTTGGACGGGGGAATGTAAACTGTAATGAGCAGTATAGCAGTATATTCCCTCGGCAGATAGAACGGCCGGCACTTAATAATCATAAACTCCACCAGGGGTGAGCAGTGTTTGCTGATCACAACAGTATCGCGGCACCACGCGTCATTGATGTAAACACAAAGCCCACCGCCGCGGGTTTTTCCTCCCGCGACGAGGGCTCTGTCGCTTCGATAGCATGTCAGCTGGTCGAGCTGAATGGCGCCGTCCGAACGCTGTTGCTGAGCCATGTTTCCGTGAACACAAAAACACAACAGTCTCTTACAGTCCTCTGGGTTGAGCGTAGTAAACGAATGTAGTCCAGTTTATTGTCCAACGAGCGTCGTTTGCCAGTGCGATGGTGGGAATAGATGGCTTGTGTGGTTAGCCGCTAGCCTAGCCAGGATACCTCCGCGCTTACCCCTCTTCTGCTTCCTCTCGCCGCTTGCGGCTCCATGCGGGCGAGATGCAGTGGTGGGGTCGATGATGGTGAAGGTCTCCGTAGCAGATCGAGATCCGCAGCTGTTCGCGTGACGTGAGTTTAACTGTAAAAATGCGGTTCTGCCGACATCGAGCAGAAACTCGCGACTGTATTTGCGCTTACAGACAGGTAGACGCGACGACAACGTACAAAAACACTGTGACTCACAAGACAAAAAACACGAAAACACCGTTCTGTCGGGACAGAGAGAAGCCGCTGCGTGTGGACGCGCCGCCATCTCAGATGATTTTTTCATGTAGCTGATTGTAGATTGCGCCCAAGTTGTATGAACAAAATCCCCCCTAACACCTGTACCTGATTCTCTAGGGACCCTAGTGTCAAGTCTGGAGTAAACATTTACAGTGTAGTCTCCGCAGCGTGTCGCTGTAGCTCTCTGTAGCTGTTTGAACTTAACTTCAAAACTGTTTAGTTAAGGTCCTCACAAGTTTCAATAACTTCTGAGGATATTAGCGCAAGAATCACTGTCTCCATGAAGGACTATATTAGCGCAAGAATCACTGTCTCCATGAAGGACTATATTAGCGCAAGAATCACTGTCTCCAGGAAGGACTATATTAGCGCAAGAATCACTGTCTCCACACCAGGTGACTTCCCTGTATAGAGCAGCTAGTGTGGACGCCAACTTGTCAGGGGAATTTACAACAGCTGAACTCCAGACTGCCTTGAGTAAGACCAAACAAGGGAAAGCACCAGGCCAAGATTACATCCACCCTGAGTTTGTGACTCACCAGAGTGTAAGAACATCTGTATGGCTCTGCTCATTCTACTCGACATGCCTTCGGAGGTCCAAGCTTCCGAAGATATGGCGCCGCGCTGCTGTTATAGCCCTTCCAAAACCAAACAAGCCTGCGGAAGACCCCAAATCCTACCGACCCATCTCACTGCTCTGTGTTCCATTCAAAACCCTGGAGAGCTGATCTATAATCGTATCGAGCCAATAGTGGACCCTCAACTCCCACGGAACAAGCTGGATTCGGCGCGTCGGTCAACGGTTGACCAGGTGACACTGCTCACCCAAGACATTGAGGACAGCTTTCAGGAAAAACAGAAGGCTGGAGTAGTGCTGCTTGATCTTACAGCCGCTTACGATACCGTTTGGCACCGCGGACTCCACCTAAAGCTACTAAAGATCATTCCCGACCGGCACATGGTGAAGTTCATCATTGAGATGGTGACGAACCGCAGCTTCACCTTAAAGACAAGTGACGGTCAATGCAGCAGACTTAGAAGGCTGAGGAATGGTGTTCCGCAGGGATCTGTCCTTGCACCGATGTTATTCAATATCTACATCCATGACTTACGGAAACAACATCCCGGAAATATGGTTACGCTGACGCTGACCTGGCCATTATGATGAGACAACAAACATGGGAGCAGATACAGGCCAGCCTAAACCAGGACATGGACACCTTGGCAGCCTACCTGCGTGAGTGGCGTTTACAGCTCAGCATCGGCAAGACAGTTGTAGCAGCTTACCACCTGAACAACAGTGAGGCCAGGCGGGAACTGGACATATTAGATTAATAACAAGCGTCTTGAGTTCCAGCAAGCCCCACGGTACCTTGGCGCACGCCTGGATAGATCTCTAACATTCAAACAACATCTTGAAGAAGTGACGCCAAAGTGTCATCAAGGGTGGCAATAATTCGACGTCCTCGCTGGTACTAGCTGGGGTGCAACTGCCAAGGTGCTTGAATATCAACAGTAGCTCGTCTTCTCCACAGCTGAATACTGTGCCCCAGCCTGGTGCAGAAGCCCACACGCCAGGAAAGTCGACACTGCCATAAATAGCCCTTCGGACTATAACTGGCTGCCTGAATTCTACCCCTGTCTACCATCTGCCAACACTAGCAGGAATTGCCCCAGCCGGCCTCCGACGAGAGGCTGCTACCCTCGCTCTTGCAAGGAAAGCCCAAAGATGCAACTGGCATATCCTGCACAACACCACCACAACAGCACTGCCTCCTCATAGACTGAAGTCCCGCCACCCGTACAACAAGGCGGCACAAGACCTGCTCAGGTCCATCCCTGAGGACCTGTCTACAGAGGCATGGCTCGCGGGCAGCTTGGAAGCAGGAGTGGAGTCAGCAGGACCCTCACGAATCCACCGTTACATCTTTGACCCTGGAGGCGGTCTTGAAGGAGAGGATCTGCCACGTCGGCAATGGACTCTGCTAAACCGCCTGCGAACTGGGGTGGGACGTTACAAAGCATCGATGAGGAAGTGGGGCCTGGAGGACAGAGCAGTGTGTGAGTGTGGGGAGCCAGAGCAGACCGCTGAGCACATAATCACCACCTGTCCACTGTATAAACCACCTTCGGAGGCCGGCCTCTTCGACGTGGGACCTGAGATGAGAACGTGGCTGAGTTCTACTGAGCTGGACATTTGATGACGACACACGAAAGAAGAAGACTGTCTCCATGAAGGACTATATTAGCGCAAGAATCACTGTCTCCATGAAGGACTATATTAGCCCACGAATCACTGTCTCCATGAGGGACTATATTAGCGCAAGAATCACTGTCTCCATGAAGGACTATATTAGTGCAAGAATCACTGTCTCCATGAAGGACTATATTAGCGCAAGAATCACTGTCTCCATGAAGGACTATATTAGCGCAAGAATCACTGTCTCCAGGAAGGACTCGGCTCAGTTTGTTAGCTTTGTGTTAGCGGGGTCAAGCTAATTTCAATAATAATGGATGTGCAATATAATGCATTGTTATACTCTGTTAGACAGCATTTATTTTCTTATTTATTTATTAGCCTTTTAGTCTCAGGAAATTCATTTATTTGCATTGTATGTGAAATGGAAGTGCCATTACAATGCTGATGTGTATGCAATCAAGAATAAATACATGTTAATGTTATTTCAAACAGAAAATGTGTTTTGATTAATCAAACCAAATAATCAATAGATTACTAAAATAAGTGATAGCTGCAGCAATACAACATTGTTATTTATTCACATATTTATTTAGTCCAGTTTTTTTCCGTATTTAGTCCTGAAGTTGCAGTTGAGTGGACACTATCCCAACAGCTTTGGGCCTTGGAAGGAGCAGCATAGGTGGGGGACTTGAGTCACATGACTTGACTCAAGTCAGACTTAAGTTGCAAAATTTAGGACTTGAGACTTGCTTGACAAATATTTAAAAAAGACTTGACTTTGACTTGAAATTCATGACTATAGACTTGACTCGGACTTGAGTTAAAAGACTCAAAATAACTATTTTGTTAAATAAATATCTGTTTTTGAATGGACACCAACCTAACAACGTGATGCAGCAGGCAAGCAGAGAGAGCTAACGTAAGAGCAGTCGTGATTGAACATGGAAGGCGCTTTGCCAAAAATAATTAAGTTTGGTTACAAGGATTATGTGCAAGACGGTGATGCAAAGAGAAGAACAGCAGTGTCCGAGGCCTGCAACACAAAGATATGTGATACAACCACCACCACTTCAAATTTCATTCGACACTTCAAATCCCAAAAAAATGTAAGTGACACTGCTGTTTTCAGCTAACATCTTGGTAAGTCAAAGGCAGTGGTGGACAGTAACGAAGTAAATGTAATTTGTTACTGTACTTAATTTTTTTTCCAGTATCTGTACTTTACTGAAGTATTTCCATTCGGGGATACTTTTTACTTTAACTTCACTACATTTCAAAGTCAAATACCTTACTTTTTACTCAATTACATTTTGCAAAATTAGTTGTTCCTTTTCATTTATGAGTGGATAGAAAAAAAATTTAAGAGGGCAATCACGTGGCAAACCACCAATCAGGATACAGCGCGCGCTCTGTTTTGAATTTGGTCTGGTAACTCTGGTTACCGCTTATTTAGTGCGTCAGTGCAACAGAATATCATTCTGAGAGTGCCGATTGTCTTCACTCTTCATTAGGATGGAAGAATCACAAACTCCTGAATCTAAAGTGCCAGTGCCACAACATCCGTGGCCTTATTTATGTGTTATTTCAGTCGCTGAAAAGAAAAACGAGTCCTTCATTTTTAACTGCCTTCTTTGCCTGCCTCGGAACTGTAAAATTTCTTCGTACTGGAATTAATAATAATAATAATAATGGATTGGATTTATATTGCGCTTTTCTCCCAAGGGACCAAGGGACTCAAAGCGCTTACAGTCCGTCCATTATTCATTCATACACAGTCACACTGGTGATGGTAAGCTACAACTGTAGCCACAGATGCCCTGGGGCAGACTGACAGAGACGTGGCAGCCATTTTGCGCCTACGGCCTCTCCGACCATCACCACATACATTCACTCAACATTCTTACACATTCATACGAGGCAAGGTGGGTTAAGTGTCTTGCCCAAGGACACAACGACAGTATGAATTGTGGGGAGAGCGGGAATCGAACCCACTACCTTCCGGTTGAAAGCCGACTGCCACTGCCGCCACTGAATTCTCCTTCCAATCTTAGAAAACACATTGAGGTAAGCCATTTTCATTCTGGTGGTAATTTTTTATTGAGTAATCTAACAGTAGCTCGCACCATTGTGTTTAAGTTAACGTTAGTTAGCTTTTTCACCAACGTTTGTAGTATTGATTTTAAACTGAGTGATTCGATATTTTGAAATGACAGTCGATTGATGTCAACACTTTTGGTAGAATATAAATTAAATTTTGACTAGTTTTATATGCAGCTTATGATGCTAAACAGTTGAAAGGTGGAGTGGAGTGCTGCTGGCATGGCATGGCATGCAAGAAAAAAAATATTGTGCACGATATAACATTACTGTGTTTTCCCCCAGACTGATTTACTAAAACGTGCGCACTATTACTATTTCGCTTCCTCGGTTTATAAATTATGTGCATGATTTTGAAACTCAAGGGAACAAATTAGTAAATCGTGCGCACGATTTAGCTTATTTTTTTCCTGCATGTCATGTGTGAGGCTCCGTAGGGATCTACTTTAAGAATAATTTTTAAATATATCACTAGATTTATTGAAATCAATTACATCTATGACATGCAAAAAGCATATTAACTTATTTTAAGCAAGAGACTGAACAAAATTATAAGGGCATTATAGCCATAATAAATGATAGTACTTGGATACTTAAGTACATTTGAAGGCAAATACTTTTGTACTTTTACTCAAGTAAAAGCTAAAAGGGAGTACTTTGGATTTTACTGAAGTAATATTTTACCTAGTGTATCTGTACTTTAACTCCAGTACTTAGTTTGTGTACTTCGTCCACCACTGGTCAATACTAGGGCTCTTCCGGATAAACAAAGTAGTTTAGATGTGAGGCGTATGTGCTCTGGTGGAATTTTAACTTTTTCCAGCCCTTTAATCTTCATACTGCAAGTTTGCTCTTAATCTTGACAAATTTTCTCCTACCGAGCCGCACTGAGCAGACCAGATTTTTTCAAAAGGTCATCCAAATGTAAACAAGTTGCAGAGCAAGATGTTGCTACTGCTAGCATCTTTTTTGCTCAAGAGAAAGCACTTTGCAGTTTCTCTCTTTGCATAAGGCTGAACCCAAACCCCCTGGTTGCTTTGTTTGAGGTCTTGGAGGGTCAACCGCTATAAAGCCGTTGCCTTGCTCCTTGTGAGTTGGACAATTCTGCTCAGGTGGAAGGACATTGTCCTTGAACGTAGAAAAGATCTGCTGCTCTGAGTGCTCCCTGGAGCATTTGAGGAAGCGTGGAGTCTATTCCTGGGAGCATTTCCAGTTCTCAGAGGCTCCTAGGGGCAGTGGAAAAACCATCATGCTTTGTTGGTGAATGAGCGGGTAGGGCGTGTTAGGTTTCTGTTTTGGGCCAGTTAGTTTAATAAAAAATTATTAAAAAGAAGTGCTTTAAAGAGCACATTATAATGTTGTATAACAGCTGTCCTTCACATCTCAAGTGTTATGTCTGTTGTATTAATCACAGCCTCATATCTAGTGAAAGTTCAGTCTGGCGTTTTTGCAGCTGATCAAAGCTGAAGGTAAATGCAGAGATGATATCTGAGTGAATTTATTCCCGACTGCAGACGTGAGCCTAATTAGACTCAGAAGCATTAGTCATGGCCAGTAGGTCTCTGTCAGAGATCATCTCACACTTGTCTCACTGTCTTACGCCCAGAAAAAGAAAGAAAGCTCCCTCAAATACATCTCTCTAAAGCAAGAATTAGAGTTAAATCTTTCATACATGTCGAGTCAATGAAAATAAATAGTGAAAAATACATTTAAAAACTCATCTTCAGCCCACTATCACTTGAGAAATACAAATGTAGCTTTAATAACTCCCAAACAGTGCCTTCTTTACCTATTTATAATTTTATGGTATATCATGGCACATGAAGTTTTACTTTCACAGCATTTATTTATGTGAACTAGGCAAGACTGACTTCTAACACAAAAAATATACCATCTATTATTAGTTACACTTTATTTCTAAAACATTATTTCCACCTAAAGGATAAAAACCTACATTCAGCATTAAGAAATTCAACGGAACATTGATATTTTATTTCCAAATCCTAGCACATAATTTTTTTCACTTTAATTAAGAACAGCCAAGCCTTAAGCAGTTTCAGCAGAGTCTGTGGTCCACCACGTGTTACCGTGGGTTCTCTCCGGGTACTCCAGCTTCCTCCCACTGTCCAATGTACATGTATAAGTCCCTAGTGAATAAATGTGAAAGGGAATGGTTGTCTGTCACTGTCTGTCAGTTGGATGGCCTGTATCAATACCTCCACAGGACATCCATCTGCTATGACCCTAAAACTAGACTTGTTAACTAATGACTGTGTTGTTTTTGAGAGGAAACTATCCAAAAACGGCAATATCTTCTGAAATGGTAGTCATTTTAGTGCATTTTGTACAAATACAACTCTGTATTGGTCTATTTCTGCTGTCTGTTTGAGCCGTTAAGCGTGTCTCTAAGGAGAGGTCTGCTCCTTTGGAGGCATGAAATAATAAATAATTTATATAAGTTTTATTTACAGCTGAGGGTACTGTCAGTGAAATAGGTATGATTCTACCAATCAGTGTCTAAGAACCATTAAATCAATATGAGAATGTATATTTTTGGAATTTCAAATTAAGTGATGCTACTAGCTAAAGGTTACGCAATGCTACTTTAACAGAGATGAGTAGGAACTTTTTCTTTTTTTTTCCACTTTTCAAAAAAAATGTTTAATTCAATTTGTAGATGTCAGTTAGAAGACCAATGTTTTTTTGTTGCAATTCAATCCAATTTCTGACAAGAACATCTCCCTAGGGGTCCAGGAGGCATTCGAAACAGATGCCCGAGCCGCCTTAGCTGGCTCCTCTCGATGTGGAGGAGGTGGCTCTACTTTGAGCTCCTCCCGAGTTACAGAGCTCCTCACCCTATTTCCAAGGGAGCGCCCCGCCACCCTGCGGAGAAAGCTCATTTCGGTCGCTTGTATCCGGGATCTTGTTCTTTTGGTCATGACCCAAAGCTCATGACCATAGGTGAGAGTAGGAACGTAGATTGACCGGTAAATCGAGAGCTTTGCCTTGCAGCTCAGCTCCTTCTTCACCACGACAGACCGGTACATCGACCGCATCACTGCAGAAGCTGCACCGATTCATCTGTCAATCTCATTGAATGGGGTGAATGGAAGCATCATATAAAGCGCATTGGGTGCCCAAAAAGGGTGCAAAAAAGTGCTCACCAAATGGCACACCATTTACCATTTACCAAATGTAACACATGAAAATAAAAAATAAACATTTTCAGTCATAGTTAGTGGTTGGGTGTCAAATAATTGTCTATACTCTTTTTAAATGACAATAACAACCAGAGGTGTAAAGTACTTGAGTAAATGTACTTCGTTACTGTACTTAAGTATTTTTTGGCTACTTTGTACTTGTACTGAGTATCAAAAATATAAGCAACTTTTACTACTCAACTACATTTTTGATTGAATACTTGTACTCTTTACTCCACTACATTTGAACTGACACTTAACGATTTTCGCTACATTGTGTTTGTGCACATCAAGTCAACTTTGTTGCTTGCAAGCTTATTTCTTGGGTGTAATAGGCGATACCGCCATCTGCAGGCAATTGAAGGTACTGGATGCTTTTTGCCTACATGTGTTACTCCATTGTGAACGTAAATTAGCAACCTGCCGAACGCCAGGTGTTTCACAAAAATGACCGATGGCTGCAGCCAATGATGAAGCCGAAGCCAGCTTTTCATGCAGTTTGGTTTGTTTTGTTTCTGTTTGTCCATTTTACTGAAAATACCTTTTTTTCAAATGTTTTACGTATGCCTTTTTTGAGCACTTAAACTTTGACTTGGACGACTTGTTTAATCTGTGTTTAATCTGTGTTTTTATACAGTAAGATCGTTTTACAGTAAGTAAAACCCCATAAATAACTTCATCTGAAATACAGACCTCTCTAAAAAAAATGGTGTGGCTCTTTCAAGATGCACAATAAGGAAAAATGAAGAAAAATGGGCTGCATGGTCGAGAAAGCCATTACCACGCAAATTCCACAAAGCATCTTACAGCCACAGATGGAGACTGAGAGCAGTTGAGCAAGAGCTTTTTTCAATTACTGCCAGGATATCAGTTTTGTGTTTATCTAAGCAGGCCCAGCCCCCAACAAATTAACAGATTAAATTGTCATTGTATACTGTGTTAGGTTACAGTGTGTCATTTTGTAACATTTTTAACTGTTGGTGTGTCATGCAATTTTTTGCAAATAAAAAATGTGCCTTAATTTAAAAAAAAAAAAACAAATTTAAACGCTGCTCTATCGAACTTATACCACAGCAATGTAGGAATGTTTATCATTTGTAGATTTGTACATATGCCATTTCATTTCAGTCGTCACTTTTTGGGCAAGTTACATGCAGTCATCTGTTTTGTGACTTTCCAACATCCGTTTACCATAAATAGCCTTCATTTGTTCTAAGCTTCTGTCTTGGCTTTTTCTTAGTCTTAGTATTGGTGTTGGCTTGTCTACAACAATCACAGATTGGCGGACACAAATCTGCCATAGCAATCCACTTTTCATTTAAGCAAACAGACCTGAAATGCATTATTTTTTAAATGTAAAATCTTATAACCCAATCCATTTCTGATTCTGGCCATTAATTTTCCTTGATATAGCCACAGAGCTGAGTGACAGCAGTACAAGTCTGTCTGTTGTAAATCATCAAATACAGTGCAGCTCTGTGAACTCCCATCAGTGCAGTCATCATTCTCACTGTCACTCAGGAATTATTCTCAACTCACTGGACTCAACTCTTTTTGGCTTTCTATAACTGTTATGTGCAGGTACAGCTCAGTCTAATCCCATCTGACAGTGTCTGCAGCAGAACCAGACTCCCACAGGTGTCAAACCCACTGGCTCTGCACTCTGCACATCAGGGTGAGTCTCAGCAAAGCTCCAGTGAATTCTGATCCCAGACACCACAGCACCGAGGCAAACAGGATTATACACAGACAGCGCTTCAGGGAGTACAATCCCAGGACAATAGCTTCACTGACAGATCAAGAGAAGTTTACATTTCCAGTACTAAAAAGATCCAGGCACAAATTTAGATGTGATCATACAAAATATGTGGTTTTGTTAAAGCTGGTGATTTGAGTTTTTGAATAAAAAAGTAAGATAGGTCAGAGGATGGACAACATAAAAAAGACCAAGTTTGCTTTTTTTTCACAAAGTTGAGATTTGTCCTGAAATCTTTTATTTGGAAATTCAGTGTCAGCAATAGGAAGTTGACTGCCTTTGAAAAACAAAGTTTATTTATGACTTGCAATTTGGAACAATAAGAATCATTGTAACTCTCAACTACTTACACAAAGGGCCCTGCACAAGTTCAGCTAGACTCACTTCCATTCACACCTTATATTAACCCACGTCCTCTAGAGCCCATATAAGATCCATTCTAAGTTTCATTTGCAAAACACAGGCTTCTAGTAGCTTTATAATATTGTGAAACATTTTTTTACATCTTTAAATTACTGGTGCCTCACTGTTTTGTGACTTATTATAAATAAAAAACATGATTTTTCAATTGTCAATAACCAAACAAAAACCCTGTTCATCTGGGGGCCCTAAGCGGGATAGGTCATAGGGGCCCTGTTTCACAATCGCTAAAACGATTTATTGAATAAATCTAGTAATTTGATTTGAAAAATGTCTTGATTGTTTTTAATTGCCTCCATGATTTGGGCGGGCACGTACTATGCCTGTGGCAGCTAAAGCCCCTTTGACATATTCACAGAGATCTGCATTTTGCGCCGATTGTAGCCATGTGCCTTGGTTGTATGAACAAAAAAAAAACTTTTTAACCTTTACATGATCCTTCAGGGACCCTAGTGTCAAGTCCAGACCAACCCGTTAGGCAAATATTTACAGTGTGTGTTTTTCAGTGTACTCTCTCTCTTGTGAACTGATGACAAGAACGCCATGCGTCTGGAGCTGAACCTTTGTAATCTCTGCAGCTGTTTGAACTTTACTTTAAACTGTTTGGTTAAAGGGTAACTAAACCCCTGGTCAAATCGTAACTCCACCCACTCACAAAATTTGAAAATGTTGGAAAAGTGGGCAGAGCCCAGCAGAGACAGAGGGGACAAACCGAGGGCGGAGATCAGCGGGGGCGTGAACCTGAGACCCGCAGTGACGGATTAATTGACAGCAGCTGTCAGACTCGAAAGATGGAGACTTGAAGGAAGCTAGTAGCTTTGCTCTGAAGCGGTCCTTCTAAGTGGAGGATTTCTGTGCATACAGGGCTAGAGCCTTATCAGTTTGTGCCACTGGCTCAAACTGGTCTCAACAACTCCCAAAGTTAAAGAGCGAAGTCTTGCAGCACAAGAAAGAATGGGGCCAGTGATAAAACGTTAGCATTGTCTAATCTAGGCTAATGCTTAGCAAATGCTAACAAAGTTTCAGAAATTGCAAACCTATGCATTTAGTTTGATTTTGGTAATTAGTGTTACTTACACACAAAACAGAGATTTCAAGTCTCCCTCTACAACTGTTAAAAAACTCTTGTCTTGCAACTGGTCCTGGGAGAGAATGTGTTATAGATACTCAAGGTATGGCTATGAAATAAGACCAGTGTCAAGTCCAGTTAATTTATTAAGTAATATGCAAAAAAGACACAACTCTAACCAAATATAATAGTTACATCCAAAACAAAGTAGTGATAAACATTGTTTCTCATGTTGTAATCTCAGGTAATGCACAGGTGAGACAGGTTGGTGAGTCGGCTGCACAACAGTCCATCCAGACTTTGAGGCAGTAGCACTAAACCCCTGTGTTACAGGCTCTAACACTTGTATTGTAGTGTTACACTTATCTTCAGCTTTTTGGTGAGACGTGGTTAAACAGGGTAGTTCCAGGAAGAAGAGAGCAATGTTTTTATAAATAAGTAAATTTAATGTTTTACCCTCCTCTTACAACATACTGTACATGTGCACCAGCTCTTTCAGCGGTTATAGACACCTGTCTGCTGCAGTGTGGTCAGGTGGAGCAGGATACCTGGGCCAGCAGGTACAGGTCATACCTCCTTGTGCTGTCCTCACAGAGGATTCCAATACTGAATTTATAAATATAATTGGTATATAAATATACCAATTTTTATACCAACTTTACATAATTCTTATATTCTTTAGAGATTGTTCTTACAGTAAGCATTTTATATTGATATAATATTTTATATATACACAGTTAATTTAAATAAAAAATAAATGTCATAGTAAATTCTCATACATCATTTCAAGGCAGGTCCAAACTTTGTAAATCGTGCACAGTCAGGACAGAGGCTTTTTACTTTGTGTTTGAAAGTCACTGTCAGTTGCACTTATTGGAGCGAAGCTGGTGAAATGCAAGAGCCAGACTTAAACAGGCTGATCATAACTTCATGAGCTGTTCCAAAATCTTTAAGAATCTTGAGTGTGTTCACATGTTGTTTACATTAGTCTAAATGTAGTCAGCAAAGTAAAGCTAAGTCTCAGAAACTATAGAGCTAACTGCAGTTTTCAGAGTTTGAATCCAAGATGATACACAGCAGCAAAGTTGAAGGATGGAGTATCTTCAACAGTGACGCAGGAACAGTCACCAGGTCCTGAAAATAAAATAAACATATAAACATGATTTTATTTCTTAAATTAGACCATTTTAATTACAATAAAATGATAGATTATCACACATCTCATGTGTTCTTGTTAGAGTATTTAAAACAAGTAATTGCACTATAACAGTAAAACAAACAAAACAAACTAAAGAATGGGAATAAATGCATTACCTTTAGCAGTGACACCTCACACTCCTCATTATTGGAATAGAGCTAGTCCTGGGACACTCTGGCAGCTCCATCAGTGTCTGTGTCACATGACACACTCCTATTAGGCGTTCTGGCCTGGGCGGCTGCAAAAACAAGAGTTTCACAAATGATTTGTTATCTTGAGTATATGATGAGACCCAAACATCTGGGTCCACAACTCACAAAAACTGCACAATCCCTAAAAGATGCTCTGCCTTTGCACAATCAGCCTTTTCATTTCAAACCATCAAACAATGGAATCAGATCCTGGACAGTCTGAAATTCTAAATCTGGTACAAAGCATATATTTTCTCGTGAGATTATTGCTTTTGTACATGGTGCGTGAGAAATAAAGAATAAACAAAAATTAAACATACAAAAGCTTCACAGTATTCAAACTCACCTTTGCTTCACCTGCAGATCTGCAGCGACTGGTTCAGACTGAGACCCAGTTTCTCTGGTCATCTTAGGCAAAACAAAAGATTTGTGTTATTGTTTACAATTACAGTATTATATTAATTCATTTTAAAATGTTTATAAAGGATATTAATAACACAAATATTCTCATTACTATTACTGTATATCCTCCGTGAAAGCACTAGTATTTTAATCCGTGTGTACTGTCTCTGGGTCGGTCTGGTAGCTGCAGCCTGTGATACACTGTCTCCTCTGCAGCTCCAGCTCTGCTCGGTTTACCCCGAGGAGCAGCTATAAACAACGTACACTGATGGTGGCGCTTTCGCGTTCAATCTAATTAGCAAAGTTGACACGAAACGCAGAAGTTTTTGAGTTTGTGTTGAGTCAAAACTCACGGTGTTACACGAGTCATGAGATGTTCATGTTCAGTCAAGTCCAGAGTCATGAGCCAGTGACAGGTCTTTAGTGCCAAAGGCTGCATCTCTGCTTCAAGTCCAACCGAGTGCTGCACATTTACGAGAAATAACTAACGGAATATTGAGTGAAAGAGTAAAGCTAGATGTCTGTGTGTACTGGGCCACAGTATCAACACGCAGCAGCCCTCATTAGCGCGTTAGCCCGGTATCAGGAGCAGCTGAAGCTAACGTTTAGCATACTTTACCTAACTAGCAACATGACAAAATTTATTAGTTAACTTTAGCTTTACTGGGAAGAAACATAAATTGTGTTTCAAAATATATGTTCACTCACCTCAAGACGCCGCTGCGGTGGTGGGAATCCATGCAGGAGCAGCGTTAGGCGCTGTGTTGCTTTTCAGCGGGAGCTGTTTTGAGAAGCACATTTTCAACTCCATTGCGCTGGAGAAGCAATCCCTCTTAAAATGCCCGCTGCAAACACCAGCTCTCAGCAGGAACTCACGGTGTTCCAGGCCAAGTGCACACTGGCGTCTAATTTCCAACTCAACTGGAAAGCAATGCAGTCCAGCAGTGCTGTTGCAACCAGCAACACTACAAGTAGCTACATGCTAATATAGCTAGCCTGATGTTTTGAACACCCGCTACTTGGGAAGATGTTTTTATACCAGGGGCGTGAGCCAATGCCAAGGGTGTGATGGGGTCGTGCCAGGGGCGTGGGTAGAGAGCCGTTAGTCGAGCCAGTATACGTCACACTAAGAAAGAATCTTTAATCTAAAAATTCAACTGCAGTAACTACCGTTCAACCTGAGGAGGGCAGCACTTAGACGGTTTTACACCATAAAATGTAAAATTAATATACTTTATACTCAAATGTCAAAACTTTTACTCAGATCAGTGAACAGCACTAATAAGGCCCCATTCTTACAGATCATTAACTAAAAAAAGTTGGTTTAGAGTTTAGTTACTCTTTAAGGTCCTCTGTTCCAATAACTGTCGTTTTAATATTAGCGCAAGAATCACCATCTCCGTGAAGGACTCGGCTCATTTCTTTGTTTGCTTTGTGTTAGCGCCGTCAAGCTAAGTGAGCACCCCCCTCAGAACAGTGACAGAACTATTCAGAGAACTATTCCATTGTTATATGCAAATAGAAGTGTTTAGATTCACATGCACATCACTAAATGCACTGTACCCTTTAAAAGGCAGGAGATATTTTTTAAGGCATTTGAAATGCATTGAAACATACAAATAAAATTTCAATGATAATGGATGTGCAATATAATGCTTTGCCCATACTCTATTAGACAGCATTTTTGTTTATGTATTTTTGTATTTATAGATTTTTAGTCTCAAGTATTTATTTTTGCATTTTTAATGCACATATAATTTGAAATGGAAGTGAAATTACAATGCTGATGGATAAGAATACATACATGTTAATGTAACTTGTTTTTCTGTGTGTAATAACCAAATAGCATAAGGCACATTATTAACTACTTGTTCCGTTTTTATTAGATTCATATTATGCTAACACAGGTCCAAAAGATCAACAAAATGAGCTGGCTCTGTCTCTGTAGGACAGTGGCTGCGATAGCAGTGCCTCTCGGCCCCACCCCCGGCACTGAGCCCCCAACAGAACAGAGACGGTGATGCTCATTCTCTTCGAATTCTTAAATATTAACACACTGCACTGATAGAAAACCCTGCTAACATGCATTAGCAAGTTTATCACCAATGAACAGAGTCTCCAGAGAAGTTAATGCTGGATCTGTTAGGGAGCAACCTACAGGCCACAGTAGAGTTAAACACTATTTTGTTTTTTTACTATTTTACTATTGTTTTTATTCTCTGTGTTTAGATGTTTTTTTTTCTTTCATGTTAGTTCTTTGCTACAACTTTTGTGTCAAATCTGTAAATCTTCTCCTTCTCCTCAAAAATCAATGTGGAATTTTGACATAAGGCTTGTTACCACATGGTGTATACTCAGGACCTCCTCCAGAAGTAATCATTCTGAATGTGTGAGATAGATTTGGGTGCCAGTGACTGCAGAAAAATGTGAGCAATGTCAGTTTCAGAGCTCCATAGTGCTGCCTGTCCACTCTTTGGTTATATTATATTTACATCCAAATATGCACAGAATTGTTTTCAAAATAAAAATGACTGTTGGGCCACATCATTTCTTATGTCTGTACTGTATATGTCGTTCACATGCTCAGTTAAACTACTGGACCTGACCTCTCCAGTATAAGCACAGTCTGAAGGTGATTCTCTTGAGATCCTCTGAATAACATGTGAAATTTTCTTTAGATACATCTGAAATACAAGTGTTAAACCAGTAGCTCTTTCAAGACCTAGGCCTAAGGTGGCCATGTTTAAACTTACCGAAAATCAAGGACACCTCCACAGACAGCTCTTTGATTTGCAGCCTCTGTATATACAGTACCTTGCGAAAAGTATTCGGCCCCCTTGAACTTTGCGACCTTTTGCCACATTTCAGGCTTCAAACATAAAGATATGAAACTGTAATTTTTTGTGAAGAATCAACAACAAGTGGGACACAATCATGAAGTGGAACGAAATTAATTGGATATTTCAAACTTTTTTAACAAATAAAAAACTGAAAAATTGGGCGTGCAAAATTATTCAGCCCCTTTACTTTCAGTGCAGCAAACTCTCCAGAAGTTCAGTGAGGATCTCTGAATGATCCAATGTTGACCTAAATGACTAATGATGATAAATGGAATCCACCTGTGTGTAATCAAGTCTCTGTATAAATGCACCTGCACTGTGATAGTCTCAGAGGTTCGTTTAAAGCTTAGAGAGCATCATGAAGAACAAGGAACACACCAGGCAGGTCCGAGATACTGTTGTGGAGAAGTTTAAAGCTGGATTTGGATACAAAAAGATTTCCAAAGCTTTAAACATCCCAAGGAGCACTGTGCAAGCGATAATATTAAAATGGAAGGAGTATCAGACCACTGCAAATCTACCAAGATCTGGCTGTCCCTCTAAACTTTCAGCTCATACAAGGAGAAGACTGATCAGAGATGCAGCCAAGAGGCCCATGATCACTCTGGATGAACTGCAGAGATCTACAGCTGAGATGGGAGACTCTGTCCTGTGGTGTAATATTTTATATGTTATGTGTTTTAAACTATGTAGACCCAGTTAGTTATTCATTTAAACATATTAATATAAAAGACAAAACCTAATGTCAGACACACACACAGGAAGGACCAGATAAAGACGCAGGTGTCTGTCGTCGGAGGAGACAGAGCCAGACTAGGAGTAGCTCAAGGCCAGACAGAAATGACATCAGGCCCAGAGCCTTGCACAGTGATATCAGAAAGAGTTATTACTTTACTGATAAAACTGTATAAAAGCTTATGTCTACTGTTCAAAGACCAGTAGAGCTTGGGCAAAGTCTACTCGGGTCATTTTTGTGTTGGCTGTGAACAATAAAGACTCTATGGCATGGAAATCTGGTGTTGCGTTCACAACTTATTCCATACGATAGTGCCAAAGACTGAGGGGTCAGTTTTGACACTACAATTGGCGAGCCAGAGCCAGGAGAGGACCTGTGGGAAGAGTGACTCTCTTTCTGCCTGACCGCCCGGAGAAAGCATCCCAGGCGCTGAGACCATCGAGGGTGAGACTTTTTTACTTTTTGAACGGTTAGGTGTCTGTGGTGCAGCTTGGGGGGGCAACAGGTAGAAAGAGACCACTCTAAAAACCTCACCTCAAAAGAACCTAGAGTAGGGGCATAGAGGACTGTATTAGGGATTATTTATAAATCATTTCTGTCCATTGAATGCAGGCTAAAAACAACACCGCTTGTGTCTTCCAGGGGAATTTAGAGATTTTATCTAGAAGCACATTCTAAATATGGTGTAGTCTGTACGTCAGGGAAGAAATCGATTAAAGGGAGTATTTCTATCTTTGGGTATAATCTAAATAAGGTGTAATGAGAAATAACTCTGAGGAAGAAGTTGGCACGCAAGCGGAAAAATTGTGAGGCTAATTCTATCTGCAGATTATACGCGTTAGAACACCGTTTATATCCCGGAGAAGAAATTGTTAAGAGACGGTCTAGATTCTTCGCGCAAAAGAATATAGAGACGTCTAAAGTAAGCAGAGCCTGGCAAAGCGCGCAGGGGTCTGAGGGAACGAGGCCTGAGAGGAGACAGAAATCTCCAGAAGAGTAAGCACCTAAATTCATGCGATTTTCCAGCTGAGTTTAAGTATAGTTGAAGAAAAAAAAAAAAAAAAGGAGTAACAGACGAAATACCCAATATAAAAAGGAGAAAAATTTAGTTTAGAGGCCTGCTTTAATAAAGGGGTAACACGCTGTCCAAGTCGACTGGACTAAATATAGCGCTGTTGACCGTCAGAAACGTAAGTTTAAAGTACCTTAGTGGGAAGGAAAAATAGTTAGCGTCCCTTTTCTATCTTAAAAGTTCAGCTAGGGGCTGGAATTCAGATAAAAGACGTACGACTGAGTGACACAAAACCCATTAATGTGTTCAGATCAAAGACTCTGGAAAAGAGAGGCTGAACAGAGGTGCCGCGGCGTGTGGACCGGTCAGAGTGTGTGAGAGTGTGTGTACACGGAAACCCTAGGAGAAGTAAATACAGACGTTGATAAGACTTAGAGCTTTAAAAGTGAAGGAAAATAGGTTAAACAATTGAAATAATATTGTTAAAAGGAGAATTAAAAGAGGTGAAGAAGAAATTAAGAATAATAATAATAGAAAGTTAACAAAAGAGCGCTGAGAAAAAAAATTAATAGGGATATAGTTAATTAAAATTGAATAAATTCACTAAAAGGAGTTAATAAAATTATAAGAACAAGGAAAAGGTTAGAGCCTAAATACTAATAATAAATTAGAGGAAAAATAGCCGACGGCAAATCAGAATTAAATTAGTTAGAGCTGTGCTTTAAATCTAACCATAAAGGAACAATAAAAGTAATACAAATTAATCTGGCCAAAGAAATAATTAGTGAGAAGTAAAAGTAAAGTAAAGTAAGTAATTAGATGTTAACGCTAAAACAGGAATAGATAAAAGCACAAGTTAAATTAGCCGTAAATATAACTCAATTTAAAAACGCCGTGCGGAGAATTATAAATATAAAGGGACGGTGGTCTCAAGAAAGTCTGAATTAATCTCAAAGTAGGTCCAGTTGTGGTGCATACCGAGTGCGCTTCAATTATTCTATTAGAGAGACATTTAGAGTTTCTGGCGACATTACAAATCCACGGCTTGACATCGCCGCTGTTAAAAAAACTCTGTGGAGACGGAAGACTCGTGAGCAGTTAAATGCCCGAGAAAAAAAGTAGGAAAAATTTGTATTGAATCCCGCAAAACATCAAGATGAGAATAACTGTTAAAAAAAGAAGTTGTATTAATATGAACAATTAAAAGAAGGCAAAAGGAATTCTCATTCCTTCAGCGGAGTCAAGATGGGACTAAAATTCACTAAAAATACTAAAACTGGAGATGTAGACTCCATTAGAAAGATGGAGACTCCATTAGAGGTGATTATTAGACAGAAACCAGCTCAAAAGAAACAGATCAGGAATCATATGAAGAAATGGCATAAAAGAACGCATGGGGCTTTACAGTGGCCTTTTACGGGCAGCTTTAACCCAATGTGCTGCAATGAAATAGAGAGTAATATAAAACTTTACAAGGCTAAGAATCAAAGTTTTAAACGAGAGAAAAAACGTATAAAAGAACGTGAAATATTGGGATGGTTTAGAGACGAGTCAAAACGGAGACTAAGTGAACTAATTGAAACAAAACCAGTACAGTCAGCTGTTGTGGGTCCAGATATAATTGTTAAGACTTGTACCGAACCATCAGCCCTATTGCCTTTTCAATATAAAGACATTCCTGAACAGTTTCCAATAAAAGCGCTGTCTGAAGAAATTAATGGAGAAATAACGGGACAATTCAAGCTGGTTTTAGCTGAACCAGAGAGTGGAGCGATAGTTAGAGAAGATGGAAGTGGCTCCAACTCTGGGAATAGCACCCCGGATCAAGAGAAAGATAAGACAGAGATTTGTGATGAGACCCGCTCCTGTCCAAAAGTGACTGACTTTAGAAACAATGAAATAAAAGAATTCAAAGAACTGGATAAAACAATAAGTCAGTTCCAACTAGACAGAGAAGATAAAAACAAAAATGCCAGAGAAACTGTTAAAACACGGAAGAGTTTTTCTGGAGCTGACGCACAATTAAAGCGTATCATCAACATTCGGCCTTCTGATTCCAAACAGACCTCATACAGCCCAAGTCTAAAGGCTTATGAAAAAATATTCAAGAAATGTGGGAGACGATGGTTGAAGAAAAGGAGGCCTCCCGACTTACAGACTCAACACAACTCAGTTGAAAAAAATCAAAGATCAACTGGACATTATTGTGGATCATGGGAAGGCTACAGAAGCTAAAGAAAAGAGAAGAAACTAATAAGACTTTGTTGAAAAAGCTAATACTGCTGCAAATGAACAAACTGAATAAAAGACACAAGGAGAAGAAAGAAAAACAGGGATTTGTTACTGAAGAGAAACGGAAGCTGTCGCAGCGACAAGAGTTTACCTGTGGTACCCCGGAATATGAATAACATGTGTTTATGTTCCAGTCTTCTTCAGCAGAGCCCATGTCACCGTAACAAGCTTATTCTAACAGATCATAGTGGATCTCATACAGAGGAACGCACAGAGAGGTGTCTGAGGCAGTTTCAGAGTGAGACAGGCCTAAAGCAGAGTCTGGTGAGTCCACCCAACCCCCATTAAACCTTTATCAGATACCAGAGGTGCTGGATGTGTGGGCAGTGGAGCTGCATCCAGAGAGAGGGCCTTGTTAACATAACAGCAGGGCAGAAGAGAAATGATTATTCAATCTGTAATGTACTGGCTGAGATGACCACAGGATTCAGAAATAATACAGAAATGGACTAAAATGGAAAGAATACAAAGACTATTTAAAACTTCACAAGTGCTGAAGACAAAGTTACACTGTTCAGTGATTTACAAACAAGATAAAATGGAAAATTATTGGATAGGAGTCCTTGTGTAGGAGCCGTATTTTTAGACCTTAAGAAGGCGTTTGACACAGTCAACCATCAAGTACTGTTGACTAAGCTCACACACTTTAACTTTTCCACAGATGCTATATTATGGTTTAAATCTTATTTATCAAATAGAACACAATGTGTAAATATAGATGGTGTCAAATCCCCTTCCCTTAGCAATCATGTTGGAGTTCCGCAGGGGTCAATTCTCGGGCCTCTGTTGTTTTCAATGTACATTAATGATTTTCCAGCTGCCTGTCTGGACCTTGGTGTACAGATGTATGCGGATGACGCTGTGATCTTCATACATGGTAAAGACGCAAAGATAATAGCTACAAATCTTACAAATGCACTAACCAAAGTTCAAAAATGGTTAAATCAAATTTGTCTCATTCTTAATACCAAAAGACTGTTGTGATGATGTTTACAAAAAAAACAAAAAAACGGTGAAGCCAAAAACGCTAGAATTACCAACAAGAAGTAGATCTTCTGTGTTTTTGGGAGGTGAGGAATTAGAGTTGGTAGACCAGTTTAAGTACCTTGGGATTATACTAGATTCAAACCTCAATTTTAAAAAGCACATAAAAAAGGTAACCAAAGTTATAAAATTTAATCTACAAAACTACAAACAAATTAGGTCTTTCATTACAACAGAGGCTGCCAAATCCTATCTCCATTGTATGATTTTTTCTCACATTGAATATTGCTTTACAGTCTGGTCATTTGCTGGTGTCATTGCATTAAAACCCATTGCTCAACTTTATAAAAAGCAGTTAAGGTTTTGATAGAAAACCACAGTCGGCCCACCTTTGTTCAATCCTAGAGAAATATCAATTCCTAAGTTTTGAAAATCTTAAAGTTTTTAAAAGTAGCTGTCTCATTTATAGGTCATTGAATGGAACGGCCCCACCACCCTGGGGATTTTATTAAAAGAGAAATAGCAAAACTAATACGAGGTCAATTACTGGGGACTGTGAAGTACTTTTAGAAAGTCTACGTTTGCACAAAATGTCCTCTCTATTAAAGGCTGCACAAGTTGGAATAGTATACCCATGGAAATTAGGGATAACCCCACCTTTGCATCATTTAAGAAACAGTTAAAAAGATGGCTGAATAATAATCAAAAATGTGAACATTAGGTAAAAATGTAGATTTCGATAGGTAGATTTATTTATATTTTTATACAGTAACAAGTAGATTTATTTATATTTTTATACAGTAACAAGTAGATATATGTATATTTCTATATAGGAATAAGCATGGGATGTCTGTGCACAGGCATTTACGATAGGTACTATTAATGTTTTGTAGCCTTATGTGTATCAGTTGTTATGTATGTTTGTGTTTTTGTTTTCTGTATGTCCGGGACTACGGATGGAAACTAGCATTGTGCTAAATCCGGCGTATTTACGTCAATTTGATTATGCGTTCATTAATATGCACTGTCCCTTATAAATAAATAAATAAAAAAAAATAAATAAATAGACTCTGAGAATTTGTAAAGAAGCAACAGAATGGCAATATGCTTTCTATTAGACAAAATAAATATATATTGGGAAGGCAAGAAGCTGTGGTGGTACCTCTTATTACCCAGTTTGAGACTTGGTTTCTGAACAAGAACTCAACTCCTTCTGTTGCATTAGTGACAGAGAGACTGGAGTCTTGTGCACCTAAACCTAAGTTAACAGCTGTACTGTGCAACAAAGAAAAATTAAAATCTAAATTCAAGAGTTATATGTCTTAGAAGATCAATTAATATTTAAAATATATATATATACATATATCACTAAGAGCATGTGATGTAGTTTAGGCTGAAAAGAGTGACTGTAGATATTAAATGTCCTATGACAATGAAATGTCTATGGTTTCTGATCTGTTTTTTGATTCTGTCTAATATTCTTCCTGAATTGAAATTGGCTAACAGTATTGGATTTAAGTTCTGTATTCTGACTCATTACTTTTTGTTTTACGATTATCACGACTGAGACGGAAGGAAAAGAAGTCTGTCTTACAGTCGACTCTTGAAAGACCTAAAGTTATCTTCATCTAATTCAACCTGAGCGTAGTGAGTACAGAGCTCTAGTGTAGATGATCTATAGTCTGACCAAGCAGTGATGTGAGTTAGACTTCATCACAGTGTTACAAATTTAGTATTTGCAAAGCATAAAATTAGTAAAGAAAGTTTATAAAATTTGTCAAACAGAGATAGAATATTTAGTCTAAAAGTTCAGTGAGAAATGTTGAAAAAATTGCTCCGAAGCTTTGAAGCAACAAACTGTTGGACAAATGTTGACATTATTATAAATAACAGGTTATAGCAGGTTGTGGATTGTGATGTTGCTGTATTAATGTCTCTATTAAGAGTTCTGATAAAAACTGCAGACCAAAAGTGATAATAGACTTAATTAAAATGAATAAAGAGTCAGACAAAGCATTGTCTGTGTTAAAAGAAAGCATTGGAATAAACTAGCTTTTGAAAATTCTGATTAAAATAAAGATGTTCCATCTGTACACAGCAGACAGATGGATACTCATCAGAAGAACTGATGCACAATACCTCAGTAGTATAAGAAAACAATAGTTTAATATAGTTTAAAATTAGACAATATTGAAGAGGTTTTAACACTATGTTACAGATAATTAGCTTCAGCAGTGTCTGGATTTAAAAAGCCTTCAGTGAAAACAGGGGTTTTCCAGTAACAATGTAAACCACACATCAGTTACACACATTTCTGACAAGTCCTAAATTCATCTTAACACAGACTAGAACAATATATGAAGTAATACTTTCAGTTCTGAATTAATAAAACAACAAGGAAAAAACAGTTGAGCACAAAGAAGAACAAATACATTTCTAAAACTGAAAACAGATAATACTTTTACAACACAGGTTAAAAACTAACAGCATTGTTTGCTGTAGGTGGCTGAGATTAAAGCATCGACTGAGGAGTGAGAAATGTTAAAGGTTTAAAAATGAACATCTCACAAAATAGTCTGGAGTATGTTAGGCTTCAGTTTTAATGAGAGAAGATGACAAGACATAAATCAATGTTGACAAGTTAAGCCTTGTCCAGAGAAAAAAGGCCTGAACTAAAATTAGAATAAACACAGAGAGGTCATAAAAGGTCACTTAGGAAGAGCCTGAGATAAGAGTTATGGGGAGCACTGAGTCATCAAGGAGTTGAAGATTCTCTAGAGAGGCCATAAAACAGATTTATGGATCAAATAATGTTTGAGACAACATCTAACAGAAATACAAAGTTACATTCCAACAGATTAAAAGGTGCTGAGGAGAATTCTACAGAAACAACACCTTCCTGCTGGAGATTAACACTGAGAATGGAGTCTTCTTCAAAAGTGTTCAAACATCAGGTTTACTGGAGAACAGTGAAGGTCTCATGAGAAGGTCTGGTGTCATATTTAACACTGTCGACCTATACACATCAAATCAAAAAAGATTAATTATTAAAATTTTAAAGGAAGCAAATACAATGCCAAGTAATTAAGGGTGTTAGAAACAAGAAGACGCTCTGAGAGAAAATGAGTTAGAACTGTGAGAGGAAGAGGTCCAGCTGAGACAGAATAATTAAACAGATTAATAATATTAGTGATTTGTCAATGATTCTTAAAAAAGAATCAAAGAGGGGATGTATGTGAAGTTAGATTTTATTAAGCTTAAAGGTTTAGAGGACTTTAAAACATCAACAGAAGAGAGGGATAATTATTTAGATTATGGTTTATTTGTGATGATACTTTCACAGATTTACATTAAATTTTGGGATAGTCTTCTATATAGGTTTATTTTACTGAATAAAACTCTACAGTAGTAATACAACAGCATCGTATTACAAAACTCATCTGATATAGATCACAGTGGTGAGTAAAGATGTGTCTGAATCTCCATGGTAACGCTCAGAGGAGGAGTTAGTGAAACTCAGATAAACTGAATGAATTAGTTTGTATCATTGTTAACAACGGACGGCTTAATGAATAAATGTAAACAGGGCATTTAACAGAGCAAAGACTCTATCTTTGTGACAGACAGAGTCAGTGAGAGCAGCTATTTGAACATGTTTCTGTGAGAGCAGCTCAGAGACATGCTGCTGTCGTCATTAGAGAACTCTAGTTAGTTTACGTTTGGATTGGATCTTTGGATTGTTTAAGGGACAAACTGCTTATGACTTTAGAAATAATTTTGACAATAATTGGACTAATAATTAATCAGTGTAGGAGATATATGGAAGAGTTTATTGGTTTTGAATAAAGTAGTAGTTTAAGTTTTAATCATACATGCAGCTGTAGCAGAGGATTTAACATTAGGAAACAATTTAAAAGTAACTTACATATGATTAAATAGTTTGAATTAAAGTTTTGGAGCAAATAAGATAATAATGCATAAACAAAGAGGTCATCTACTTAAAAAATTGGATTTAATCAGATGTAACGATGGGAAATTACAATTACAAGTTAAGAAACAAAATAATTAGTGAAGATTAAAATAGAAGAATAGAAAGAAAACAGAGGTTGTGTTGATACTTTAGGGAAGAAACTGAAAAAGAGTTGGTCCATATGATAATTTATTTTATGAGTGGAGGAGATTTTAGTTAGATGAGTCACACGTGAGGATTGTATTAAGGATTAACAGGATTTTATGATAAGGTTGATATGGAGAAATTATTTGGTAATGGCAAGGTTTATAGTAATGGTTATTTTGTTTGTTGAAGTTTATTAAAAGAATAGTTAGTTGTGTGACAAAGGTGTTGAGAAGTTTTAGAATAAATTACTTTATGGGCCTATCTTAATTTAATCAGATATAAAATTTATTAATCAGAGTTTAGACTTTGCTGCACTTCAGTAGAGTTCAGTTTAATATAGAGTTAGTAGAACGTAAAAGAGGTAAAAACATGTTTATACATTATTAAGAAGGTTAGTCATTGAACATTTTCTTAATGAACAGGTATGATAGGGTTAATTCTGCTGCAGGGATATGTATTCTTTGTTCACCAGAACCAAAGGGAAATAGTGACAGTAACTAGGAATTGACTTGTTATTATTAAATATAACACTGAGGAAAGTATAGTAAACTTTAAATTGAAAAAAGACATCAAAAGAATTAGAGACTAAAATAGACATTTTCAGGACTAACTTAGAGCAGTAATAGGAGGACATATAAGGGAAAATAATAAAAGTTTAGCCCGCATTAAATTGTTTTGATATGATCTGCGTAATCTGTGGTTTTTTCCCAGTTAACGTGAATAACATCTTGAAAAACTGATCTGAGAGGGGACGAGCGCCACACTGAAAATTTTCCATGGAAGTGGGGTCGCGACCTACGTCATCAGCAAAAGCTTTAAGAAATCAGAGGCTTACCTGAGCTGTTCTGGAGAGAATGGAGAGGAGATGCATCGCTCACGCCATGGAGTTGGAAGAAGGACAACGCGTACGGTGTTCGAGATGGCCATTTGCGGAGGCGAGGCCGGCATGAGGAGATGAGGTGAACGGTGTTGGATGTGACCTGCGGACGACGACCCGAACAGTGAAGACTGAGCTGTTTCCAGGTCAGCGGCAGAGCGGACGAAGGAGAGGAAGTGACGTGCAGCTGATAGTCAAGGAAGTTCGAAGAGCGAAGGGTACAAGAAGAAGAGCCCAAAGAAAATGTCATAGCGTCATCTCTTGGACTGTTTCCATGGCGACAGGAGGAGTTCCTGTTTGTGAGCAGTACATGTGATTTGGAAATGTAGTAGATTTCGAAAATGTGGTTTAGATTTGACACAAGAGGGGACTTGGATGAATAACAAAATGAACACACTAGTTCTGCTATACAAGAACTGAGATTAAATTTTTTATTATTACAATTTGTACTCATGAGTATTATATTTCTGTATGAGTAATTATATATTCTTGCATGCTTCACCAGTGTTCATTTATGATAATTTTGTACTCATATAAGTATTATATTTTAATATGAGTAATTATATATTCTTATATTGCATGCTGTAACAGTGTTAAGTGAAGGTACGACAAGTTAACCATATGTTGTTATGGTAAAGACGAAGGGGGATCTACTGGGAATTGTTTGAGCTAAATAAGTATAATTTGGATCCGTGTGATGAGTGTAATGCACATGTATTATGAACCAGTTGTAATGTTTAGCAAAGACGAGACCTAGAGGTCTCAAAGAGGGGATATGTGGTGTAATATTTTATATGTTATGTGTTTTAAACTATGTAGACCCAGTTAGTTATTCATTTAAACATATTAATATAAAAGACAAAACCTAATGTCAGACACACACACAGGAAGGACCAGATAAAGACGCAGGTGTCTGTCGTCGGAGGATACAGAGCCAGACTAGGAGTAGCTCAAGGCCAGACAGAAATGACATCAGGCCCAGAGCCTTGCACAGTGATATCAGAAAGAGTTATTACATTACTGATATCAAAACTGTATAAAAGCTTATGTCTACTGTTCAAAGACCAGTAGAGCTTGGGCAAAGTCTACTCGGGTCATTATTGTGTTGGCTGTGACAATAAAGACTCTATGGCATGGAAATCTGGTGTTGCGTTCACAACTTATTCCATACAATAGTGCCAAAGACTGAGGGGTCAGTTTTGACACTACAGTCCATAGGACAACAATCAGTCGTATACTGCACAAATCTGGCCTTTATGGAAGAGTGGCAAGAAGAAAGCCATTTCTTAAAGATATCCATAAAAAGTGTTGTTTAAAGTTTGCCACAAGCCACCTGGGAGACACACCAAACATGTGGAAGAAGGTGCTCTGGTCAGAAACCAAAATCAAACTTTTTGGCAACAATGCAAAACGTTATGTTTGGCGTAAAAGCAACACAGCTCATCACCCTGAACACACCATCCCCACTGTCAAACATGGTGGTGGCAGCATCATGGTTTAGGCCTGCTTTTCTTCAGCAGGGACAGGGAAGATGGTTAAAATTGATGGGAAGATGGATGGAGCCAAATACAGGACCATTCTGGAAGAAAACCTGATGGAGTCTGCAAAAGACCTGAGACTGGGACGGAGATTTGTCTTCCAACAAGACAATGATCCATAACATAAAGCAAAATCTACAATGGAATGGTTCACAAATAAACATATCCAGGTGTTAGAATGGCCAAGTCAAAGTCCAGACCTGAATCCAATCGAGAATTTGTGGAAAGAACGGAAAATTGCTGTTCACAAATGCTCTCCATCCAACCTCACTGAGCTCGAGCTGTTTTGTAAGCAGGAATGTGCAAACATTTCAGTCTCTCTCAAAACTGATAGAGACATACCCCAAGTGACTTACAGCTGTAATCGCAACAAAAGGTGGCGCTACAAAGAATTAAGTTAAGGGGTCTTAATAATTTTGATGCCCAATTTTTCAGTTTTTTATTTGTTAAAAAAGTTTGAAATATCCAATAAATTTTGTTCCACTTCATGATTGTGTCCCACTTGTTGTTGATTCTTCACAAAAAATTACAGTTCACATCTTTATGTTTGAAGCCTGAAATGTGGCAAAAGGTCGCAAAGTTCAAGGGGGCCAAATACTTTCACAAGGTACTGTATATACAGCAAACCTTCTCTCCCGTCTCAGGACCCCCCTGAGCCATCCCACCTGACTACTACATCAGCTCACTGTAAAGCTCTCCTCTCACTGACACAAACAATGTGTCAAGGTTGTGGGATTTTCTGCATTCTGATCAGTGAGAGAATGTGTGCTGCTCACAGAGGCTGTGTGTCAAATGTGCAGACTGGAATTTATATTTTGACTCTTTATTTATTAATACAATAATATTCAATTGCTACAGCTGTAAAGACCACATTGCCATCTTTATCCTGAGGTTGTTTTCAAGTCATTTTAATGTTTTAAGTCTTTTGTATCAGTCTTTTCGAAGCACTGAAGTGACAGATTAAATTGCACTCAATAGTCATTTTTAATGCACAAGTAAAAGCTCTTTACGTGTAATGACTTAATGACTTTGAATGTGCACTGCCAGGGGACATCGGTTCTCTATTCTTTTCTACCTTAAAAAGGCTTGTTTGGCATCAGCGGAAATTTAAAGAGATTTAAAAGCAAGACATTATATCTGTTCAATTGCTTATTTTGATGCCAGCAGTTGTCTTCAGAATGTGCATGATAAAGTGCCCAACAGCATAATTAAGCTGTTGCCAAACATGAAGGCAAGCATTGCATTTTGTTTCAGCACTTTGTGATGACAGGCTTCTTGTCATAACATTTTGATTTAAAGAAGATACTGAGTGCTGTCTGGGCTTTGACCGAGAAATGTGCTCAGCTGCTCGAGCATTTTATCTGCCCGATTATTCTGAGAGGTAAAGGATAGTTATTATATGCTCACTGAGGTGTAAGAGGCCACTCCAACTTTATAAAATATTAATAATAAGGCAATCTTTATAAAGATGTCCTTTGAATAGCTCAGGAAAGTTGTGGACATAAGGTGAAGACCTTGGGCCACTCTGTGAAGGTGGTTATGTTGAAAAATGCGAGAGCATGTAGACTGGAGTGAGGACTTGCAAATTGTATTTGATAACGTGTACCAAACAAATCTAAAGTTCAATATTTTCACAAAAATATTGTCACACTTACAATTACAATACATACAATTCCTATAAATATACAATTTTATAGGAATAAAAGCCATCATTTAGCCTTGTCTCAAAACAGATTTGCACTTACGAGCGGGGCAAAAAGCAATAAAAGGAAAAACATATTCTCAACAGTTTCTCTCTGTTATGTTTCACAAGTCCCTTTGTGACCTAAAATAACAAAGAAGCATTGCAAATTTGATAAGAATGGCCACAATCCAATAATAAATTGCTGTGATTGAATTGTCATGTAGGTTGTCATATTAGGTTGCAGCATTTCAAAAGACAATGGGCTTCAGTCGGTTTAGTTGTGTGTGTTTTTTTGTGGTTCTTCAAACCACTGTAAGTCGACTCTAATCTTCATCCAGTGTCCAATTGTGCTGCTACATTTTGATTGGTCCAGCTGTTAACCCCCTGTGCCCACAGCCCCGCCTCCTACTCTTTACAACAGCAAATGTGTTTTGAGACAGTTGTCTCGCAAGAAATGGCTCAAAAGTTGAGGTTGCAGATTGGTTGTAGCAGCTGATCTGAGAGTTTGTAATTATGTAAACAAAATTATAATGCGTAAATGCACCTTAGTCTTTCAAAACATATTGCAGCTTCAACCTTTCATTCTCCTGGGTACATTCAAATCTTTTCTGACAAACAGTTTAACAGAAGTGTACTTGTTTTACTTGAGCTGGAGTTAAATGTTTTGATAAGGTCAAAGGAGTTTGAAGAATTGTAATTTGTCTTTTTGTAACTGTTATCGGGCTGCCAAAAAAAGAGATTTTATCTTAAAGAACTGCCTGGTAAAATTAAAAGGTAAACAAATAAATGGCTTACAAACTTGTTAATTCCTATAACTGCAAATTTATAGGTATGCATCATTTTATCATTTCTTTTAGGATTCCACATTGAAGTGTCCCGGAGGAGACACCACATTGTTTTATTCCTGCCCAATTCTTATTATTACGTGGAATGAAAAAAATATTATATATAAATGTCTGTGAAGGTTCTATGTCATCCAGGACATCTTAAAAAAAGGTTAAAGGAAAAGCATCTGGACTCAGTTTTCAAGGTGAAGACGTTTTGTCTCTAATTCCAAGAGACGTTATCAATTCTGAGATCAACTGGTGAGAGCTGAGCGTTATCTCTAGAGGGAGGGGTTTAACCTGAAACCAAACCTGATGGACCAGGCTGTTCTGGTCTCATAGTCATTGGCTCTGAAAGGGAAGTGTGACACTGCTCCATTCAGGTGCTGTTTGTTACTCTAGGGTGCAACTCTTTGTTTTAGGTTTCAAAACACTGTAATAAATACTAGGCAACATGAATCTGAGGCCACCTCCTCTGTTCAAAGCTGACAAACTGAGACTTAAGGTCACAGCTGCACTGGCTAGTGCCAAACCACCCCTCTCCAATATCACATCGGAGCAAAGGAGGGCTTTGTCAGTATTGGAGAAGGATCACAGCATCACCATCCTGCAGCAGACGAAGGAAGATGCACAGAGGACTACGAGTCCAGTATTAACAGCTTACTCAGTGACACCACCACCACCTATGAGACACTGAGAAGAGATCCAACAAGTGGGTACAAGATGAAGGTCATAGACTGTCTGCAGAGGCTGGAGAAGGACCAAGTCATTGATCGACCTCTGTACTACAGGCTGAATGCTGGGAACACCACTCTGTATCTACGGCTTACACAAAATACACAAAGAAGAAACTCCACTACAACCTATAGTAAGCAGCACAGATTCAGCCTCCTACAATGTAGCCAAACACCTGGCCATTATCTTGGCTCCATTGGTAGGCCACTCACAACACCATATCATCAACTCACAGGACTTTACAAAATCAAACATCTACAACTAGACGCAGATTAGACTATTGTCTCCTTTGATGTCACGTCACATGCTTTTCCTTTAACTTTTTTCATCATAAATAAATATAGTCTTGACAATCTCTCCTGTTAGTCCTGGTTGTGACTGTGCACATTTCAGGGGCTGGTTTCATGTTGTTGTGTGTTCAGCAGTTCACTGACCAGAATTCCACTGAGCTTTCTCCAGAAGAAAAAACTAAAGTAGACAGTAGAAGCACCGTCAGTCTGTTTGTGGCATGCGGTGGTGGTGCTGACCTTCCCTTCGGGCTCTCCTCACCAGAGCTAAATTGTTGACCGTGGTCCAAATCACGTTGTCAGGGGCAACATGCTTCATATCCTGACATGCTGAGTGAGATATTTAGGTCATACTGTGCCCCTGGCCCCAGCGTGAGCTGCTGAACAAAACAATGGAATAAAACCTGTCATTGGACTTGGTTATTCACAGTTAAATCCACAGAAATTCAATATATGTTGGCTGCACAAATCTAAATATTTTAGATATAAGGGATGACATTTAGAGACAGACAGTGACAGACACCTATTCACTCTCTCATTCATTCACTAGGGACACTTTAGAGTGGCAAATTGACCTATACATGCATGTCTTTGGACGGTGGGAGGAAGCTGGACTATGTAATCATTTTCTTGTGAGATTGTATTTGTAAAGGTATTAAAACACTTCACTGCATGTCTGGCAGTTTCTTTGCCGTTTTCATTTGGATATATTCCTACAGAGCTCCCCCTACAGCTTTGGTGGAATGTAAAAACTCACTGGTGATGAGCGTCTCCCTGCCCTCCTCTCTTCCACCTCTTTCACCATGAGCAACACTTTTCTCTGCTTTTGCTTCTTTTCGTCCGCTCTGTCATAGACCTCATTCACCACAAAATCAGTCATTAAAGAAGTGGGCATGGGTTTTTCTTTTACCCCCAAAAAGGGGTGTAATTGATTAGAAACTAGATTAAAAAAAATATCTACTTTTGATTTAATGTGCAATAAACATTAAAAGAACACAGAACACTTTTTCCCCAAAATAAATATTGTTACAACCAACTTAAATGTTCTGGTACATGCTACAGTATCGTTTTCATGGAAGGTGCTTACGTGAGCTGACTGCAGAACAGTTCCAAGCTCCTTCAGTGCACAAGTTAAGAGGATGATTTACGAGTCATTAATGTTGCAGATATAAGAGGTCTTCATCAAATGATGTTAGGCAAGAAGAAGCAGCCAACAAACAGGTAAGATGTTTGTCTTCAGTCACAGACTATTGAGTGAGTCATTAGGACAAGCTACAGTGCAGTTATTGAACAGCACTGGCACTGGCATAAAGATAAATAGCCTCAAACACAGAAAAACTCAAATATGGAAGATGGTTAGCAATTTATTTCAGTATCATCAATTATCAACAAACATGGGTACACCCACTACAGGCTTTAAAAAAGTACAATGTGTAGCTTGTGTAGAGAAAAGGTAATACAACTGAACACATCAGAGAAAACTTAAATAGTGTATAATCTTTTTTTTAACCTTTTAGTAAAACAGTACTACCTTGATTAGGCCAATGTCTGAAATTGTTCAGTAGCCTAGTTTGCAGATTTACAAACTCTGCAAGGATCTGGACTGGATCTGGACCTAAAGCCAACTTTTTTCAATGATTTCCACCCATTAACACGCACAAACACAAAACAGTAACATTATAAGGACAGTCATTATAAGGACCGATACATGCAACTAAGAATGAAACTTTACACATCTAAAAAAGAACAAGAGTGAATGGATGCTTAGATAAGACGCCCGGCACCCAACCAGAGGCGAAGTGAAGAAATACACAATCATCTATTCAACATTGAACAAATTCAAATTGAAAATAACTTTATTAATCCCCAAAGGCAAATTCAGTTGTACGCTCTCTTCATGTTAGTTAATTCAGTCAAAAGTCTTTTGCTCCCATTTATGGATTGATAGTACAGTCTTGTATCAGTCACTGATCTCAGACGTCCACTGGCTGTTCTCTTTTGTTCAAAAGCCCAACACAGGGGATGGTCCATGTGGTTCGGTATAGCATACATATGGTATTGAGCCATATTAGGCTTGTGGGTGTGTAGTGTAACATGCTGTTTGTTTGTGACATGTGACATGGCAGGTAACATTTAAAGCAGGATTAAAAGTCCTTTAAAATCAGATATGAACATAGTTTGGATTAAATAAAAGCATAAGCGCATTTTATTTCCTGTATAATTTAGTAACCTTTAATTAACATGACATTTTAGTTTGTTTTTTACTTCTCATGTTTCTATTATTTGTTGAAAAACTTGAAACACAATTTAAAATAGATAATAAATTTAATGTATGTATCAGTTTTTATACATTTTATTTGTGTTTAACTTAAAATAGTGTGTTGTTCAAATAGCATGTTTTGTGTTTAGCTTTGGTACCAAAATTGGTGACACACTAGGTTGCACATTCCACTTCCAAATTTATTTTTTTTAACATAGATCACAGTAAGCAAACGTTATAGACCACAGGACATGGCTGTAAAGCCAGAAACATACGCACAGACGAGTGATTATCCACAATAAACAGCTGTAGTTGACTAGGAGGAACTCATCAGCTCTGTGTGACTCCTCTGCGCATGGAAACATGTTGCCTCTGTCTCCATTAGTAAACTTGTAGTACACTTGTTGTCTAAGCCCTAAGGCGCCACATAATCACAGAAGCCAAGCTCAACGTTGGCACACACAGCAGAGTCACACCACGTTCACAGCAGCGCCACTCATCAGAGCCTGCTGGCTGTCTTCAAAGCACTCAAACCTATTCTACATGCAGCCCACAGACTAGTTCAAAGATAACTAGTGGAAAATAGGCGATGATGTTTACTGCTGTATCCCAATTTCCATATTACAGAAACCTTGCAGCTATGCATGATGCAACAGTATTATTGATCAAAGCCCAGAATCAAACTCTCCATAAAAAGTTAAACAGGTAATGTTTGGGAGGGTAAACGTCGAAACCAAAGTCATAAGTTTACATACCCTGGCAGAATATTTGTTTTTATGGGCCATTTTTCAGAGAATATGAATGATAACACAAACACCTTTCTTTCACTCATAGTGGTTGGGTGAAGCCATTTATTGTCAAGCAATTGTGTTTACTCTTTTTAAATCATAATGAAAACAAAAACTACCCAAATGACCATGATCAAAATTTTACATACCCCAGTTCTTAATATTGTGTATAGCCAACTTTAACATCAATGACAGTTTGAAGTCTTTTGTGGTAGTTGTGGATGAGGCTCTTTATTTTCTCAGATGGTAAAGCTACCCATTCATCTTGGCAAAAAGCCTCCAGTTCCTGTAAATTCTTGGGCTGTCTTGTATGAACATGTTTAAGGATGTAGTGTATGAGCTATAATATAATTTAATAAGGAATATTAATTTATTAATTTGGGTAAATTATTAATTAATATTTTATTATCAAATTTGTCTCGTTAAAAGGGGGCACCACCAGATGATTCTGGAAAACTGATTATATTGATTAAGTCTCAATTAATCTGAAGGAAGAGAATTCTAAACCTGTTTTCGGATATAATTCTGAAATAATCAAAAGAAAACCAAATCAAATCTTTAACATTTTATGGGGTTTTATTAAAGATTGTACACAATTAAAATAATTAATGGGAGAGGACACAAAGGAGAATGATTGACATACAATATGAAATAGTGATTAAAAACAAAATGAGAAACAACAAGATCATTGACTAGAGCTTTGTGGATGATGATATTTTGTCTGATTAAAACTCGGCTAAGCAGTTTTAATTACGGGTTATTTGAACGGATTGGGGTAGGAGATAGATGAATGAACATGAGCTTATCAAATACAGTTGAACGCCAAACTCTTTTTGATGTCAAGTGCGGCTTACTTTTGGATCGCTGGTGCTGTCCAGTACGATTGCGCCACAGCTCCGAAGGTTTGCTCCGATTTTCTGTAGCGGGAGACTGGATTTGAAGAGCCCGCGTCCATAAGATGTCTGCTACTTGACTAGCGGAGGCCGCTGGCTGGTCGCACGGCTTGTCGGGAAATGGAGTCGTGTAAGGCGTCCACTGTATAAGCTGCGAAAGTCTCTTTACTTGCCGTTGGTATTGAGGCAAGAACAGGTTAGAGTCTTTGAAAAATAATAACTGAGTTCACTGAAAAAGGTTCTCTCAGGAGTCGTTTTCCTCTGGCTTAAAGCGTCTGTGGCCCACGTGGAGTTCTCGGTCTGTCTTCAAGAACTACAAAAATGTCTTCCTCCTCGTGCAGGTTACGTCACGAGAGTTTACAAAAATAGTTAATGCGTGGCTGTTAAAGAAAAATAAAAATCACGTTGCGTGGTTTCGCAACGGGTCTTAACTTTGAAAGTAAGTTCGGTTACAAAGGGAGGGTCCAAGGCGGACCAGGCGAAGAGTAAAAAAAACACGCGCGCAGAGCAGCGTTTAAGAGAAGCGAAGCAAGAGAACAAGAGAACGTTTCCGGCGTGCGCCAGAGTTTTGTTCCGCTTGTAAGGGGTGTGACTTTGGTGCGTTTCTGTTGCTGGGGGAAGCGCCTAGAGTTTTAATTCAAACAAACTATTCCTCCACAAGATTAAATGAATAGTCAGCCTTTACACAGTCATAAGCATACACATACATTTAAATTCGATAGCACCAAGTAGTATCGATAGAATACATTGTAACATGTTATAACACGTATAAATTCATTCAATCATTTTACTTGACTGTAACTTGTAAAGCTGAGGTGGGGACAGCATCTGTCCGTTTGGTTCTGAATCCTGTGGGGAAAGCATTCATTCAACATTTAAACATTTACTTTTTATTAAACACAAATGTTTTACTCCTGAAATGTCCGAGTCCGTGTAAACTTTTCGTTTACAAAGAAGTTAAAAGTCAGTTTTGTCTGAAAAAGAATTCAGCAGAGTTCCTCCTGCTGTCGCTAGAGGGCAATGTTGTAACGTTCATACGGTCTCAAATCCTGGTTGGATCAAAGCATTCCGATGTTCAAACAGTCCAGTCCTAAAGAGTTTCTCTGTAGAGCTGGGTAAACAATTTTATCTCAAGGATTTACAACTGGAATGACAGCTGCCATCTGGGTCTGTTTAAAAGTCCTTTTGGCTGGCAAAAGAAAACATTTCCTGTGTTTGGAAAGGTGGATTACAGCTTAAATTGCCGGGATTTGACAATTTTAGTGCTGCAAACTCTGGTTGACCTGTATCTGGTGTTCTTGGTCACTACAAGGATGTGGAATGTATGGCAGGAAAGGAGCCTGAACGGAAGGTTGAGAGGTACCAACTAGATAGTCGGTCTCACCTCAAAGCACAGCTTGGGCTCAGAAACCTAACTCCTCGAGAAAGGCTGGACTCTCCACTTCTCTGGAGTTGCCGTTGTTAGAGGCGGCGGGCTGGTGTGGGCTTGCTCATTGCCCCCCAGCTCAGCCACCATGTGTTGGAGTTCACCCTGAATGAGAGGGTTGTTTCCCTGTGCCTTCCGGTCGGGGCTGGTCTCTCAGTGTTGTTTGTGCTTAGAGTACCCATCCTCCTTGGAGTGCTGTTGTTCAACTGGGGGACTTCAATGCTCATGTGGGCAACAACACCTGGAGGGGTGTGATTTGGAGGAAAGGCCCCCCTGATCTGAACCTGAGCGGTGTTCTGTTATTGGACTTCTGTGCTAGTCACAGTTTGTCCATAACAAACACCATGTTCAAGCATAAGGGTGTCCACCAGTGCACGTGGCACCAGGACACCCAAAGGCTGGACGTCAATGATCGACTTTGTAGTCGTTTTGTCTGTCCTCTGTCCGTATGTCTTGGACACTTGAGTAAAGAGAGGGGTGGAGCTGTCAACTGATCACTACCTGGTGGTGAGTTGGATCAGATGGCGAGGGAGGAGGCTGGACAGACTCGGCAGACCCAAACGTACTGTGAGGGTCTGTTGGGAAGTCCCCTGTCAGAGAGATCTTCAACTACCACCAGATCTCGCAAGGCTGGAGACATTAAGCTCAGAGCTGCTCGGAGCTGTGGTTGCAAGGTCTCCGGTGCCTGTCATGGTAATGCCCTGCCAACACTGTTTACAGTGGAGGTGGGCAGTTGTTGCCCTCAACTGGGGATATTGTTTGACTGTGGAAGGAATACTTTGAGAATCTCCTCAATCCCTCCCAGAGGAAGCAGACGCTGAGTGCTCGGTAGTGGACTCGTCTATCGCCCAAGCTGAAGTCACCATGGTCGTTGGGAAGCTCCTCAGTGACAAGGCACCGGGGTGGATGAGATCCGCCTTGAGTATCTCATATCTCTGGATGTTGTGGGGCTGTCTTGGCTGGCGAAAAGTATATGCCAGGGTACTAGACAGGAAAATTTGGCAAATAGTTACACCTCGGATTCAAGAAGAACAATACGGTTTTCGTCCCGGTCGTGGAACACTGGACCAGCTCTATACCCTCTCCAGGGTGCTGGTGGGTTCATGGGAGTTTTCCTAACCAGTCCACAGCGAAGCTCTCAATTTACAGGTCGATCTACTTTCCTTCTCTCACCTATGGAAATAAGTTATGGGTCATGACCGAATGAACAAGATCCCGGATACAGGCGGACAAAATTAGTTTTCTCTGCAGGGTGGCTGGTCGCTCCCTTATAGTTAGGGTAAGGAGCTCAGTCACTCGGGAGGAGCTCAAAGTAGAGCCACTGCTCCTCCACATAAAGAGGAGCCAGCTGAGGTGGCTCGGGCATCTGTTTCGGATGCTTCATGGACACCTCCCTGGGGAGGTGTTCCAGGCATGTCCCACCGCAGGGAGACCTCGGGGAAGACCTAGGACATGCTGGAGGGATTATGTCTCTCGGCTGGGCTGAGAATGCCTCTGTGTTCCTCCAGGGGAGCTAGAGGAAGTGACTGCGGAGTGGGAAGTCTAGGCATCTGTAGGTAGGCAGTAGCTCAGTGGGTAGAGCAGTCGTCTTTCAACCGGAAGGTAGGGGGTTCGATTCCCACTCTCCCCACAGTTCATACTGTCGTTGTGTCCTTGGGCAAGACACTTAACCCACCTTGCCTCCAGTGACTGTAACACTGGTAATGTAATGTAAGTCGCTTTGGATAAAAGCGTCTGCTAAATGAATAAATGTAAATGTAAATGTAAATGCATCTCTGCTTAGACTCCTGCCCCCACGACCCGGCCTTAGATAAGCAGAAGATTGGATGGATTTACAACAGTGATCTGAAACCTTAATCAAAACAGTTTCACTGAAGGAGAACAATACCTGAATGGAACAGTGATACTAACGACTCACCTGAGCCTTATTGACTCACACTGCCCTTTCATTGTAACGACTATGAGACCAGAACAGACTGGTCCAATCAGAATTAGTTTCAGGTCAAACCCCTTCCTCTTGAGAGAGTTCAGCTCTCATATCAGTTAAACTCAGAATTGACAAAGTCTCTTGGAATAAGAAATGAAACGTCTTCACCTTAAAAACTGAGTCCAGATGCCTTTGCTTTAACCTTTTCTTCAAGATGAACTGGATGACTGAGAACCTTCACAGACAAGCTGACATACACACGTGGACAAAAATGTTGGTACCCTTCGGTCAATGAAAGAAAAACTCACAATGGTCACAGAAAAAACTTTATTTTGACAAAAGTAATAATAATTAAAGCATAGCGGCGATAAAGGCCCTCGCCTCCCTTGAGACCGCGGGGATACATGCACTCGGAGGATTGCATTTCGTGCTTTAAAGCGTAAACCTCACGGTAATGTCAAATAACCGGGCCTGTGTTACTGCTGGGGCCTGCTACACCACCTTGTAATTTAGAGTTAAAGGTCTCCACAATCCCTGGTGTTCCTGGGAGCTGTCTGAACCTTTGAAAATAATAGATTATGCTTGGGCTAAGGCGAGAAAAACAAAGTACTGGCTGCAGATTTGAGATGACTCAGGAATAGCTGCACCCCCCTGTTTAAAAAGGCAAAATGTAAATATTACTTGTCTAAAAGTACAAGGTTACAAGTTCCAAAGGATTATGAGGAGTTTTCTAAGACTCTAGTCTTGGCTCTGGAGGGGCCTCCTCCAAAGGAAGGATCCTGGCAATTGGGAAATGGCATTTATTTCCCAAAGAAATGGCTGCCTCTTCACAGACTCATTACGACCACAGCCACAAATGTAACAAAAAACAAATTGATAACTTTTTTTTGCACACGTGTCTAGATGATACTCACCAAATTTGGAGCTGTTTAGATGAAAAGCCTTTAGACACAAGGGGTGCGATTTAGGTGGTCACGCATTCCACCCAACAAAGTAGATTTTCTGTTGAGTTTACGGTATGGCTGTAATAAACTTTTCTGTTTGCCCTGAGGTGTCCTATGGATGTACCAAGTTTTGTATTTCTACATTGGAAAAATTTACTTTCATTTTCCATAGAACCAATGTATTTTGACTTTTCTAGGGGTCGCCACTGAGACATTTTTCATATTTTTTTTTCGGGGACTTGAAATACATAAATTTTTGCCGGGCTTGAAGTCTGGGACAAATAAAAATGACTTTTAGTTGCACGTTTACTGGGTCAAATTGAAAATCATTTTGCAGAAAAATTATAATAAAAAAATATATACCAAATTATAATAGAAAAAAATATAACTCGAGCAAAAAAGTCTAGAAAAACACTTGTCTATTTTACATACATGTGTTTAGCTCATTTTGCCCAAGTTTGGTGTCTGTGGAATGAAGCAGCTATTTTCTGTTGTTTTTTAAAAAAGAGGTGTGTTCTAAGTCGGATCACATTTTCAATTCAAAATGGCCGCCTTCCCGTGTGTGATAGGGTGTGGTCCCCTTTGGCTTTTTTGTTCATAAGCCCATGCTGGATGTGTGTACCAAGTTTCATTTGCCTACGACAAACTAAAATTTTCACTTCCCATTGACTTTTTCAAATATTTGGGACGTTGCTATGGCAACACATTTATAGATAGGGGTGGTTGTCATTGGCTTTTATGCTCGTCATGACATAAGAGATGTGTGTACCAAATTTCATGTCTCTATGACAAACTAAATTCTTGGGTCACATTATAAGTTTGTAGGGGGCGCTGGAGAGCCATTTCTAAAGATAACCCTTTTATTTACATATTTTTGTGTTCAGGTCATGAATGTGCACAAACGCCTTTTGGGTCCAACTCGATCCGAGAAGGCGTTTGAGAGTTAAGATACGTTTTATTTTCACAAAAATGGCCACCTCGTTACAGGCTTGCCACACCCATACCCGATAAGATATCAACAACAAAGTCACAACTTTGGTTGGCACATGTGTCTAGATGATACTCACCAAATTTGGGGCCATTTAGATTAAAACACAATGATTTGCATCTTTCTGCGCAAGGGGTGCGATTTTAGTGGCCGCTGCTTCACCCCACATGGCGGACTTCCTGTTAAGTTTAGGGTGTGACTGTCATTGACTTTTCTGTTTGCCCTGAGGTGTTCTATAGATTACCAAGTTTCATTTTTCTACGTTGGAAAAAAGTTACTTTCACTTTCCATAGGCCCAATGTATTTTGATTTTGTAGGGGTTGCCACTGAGTCATTTTTCGTATTTTTTTTTCGGCGACTTCAAATACATAAATTTTTCGCCGGGCTTGAAGGCTGGGACCAATAAAAATTACTTTTCGTTCATGTTCACTGGGTCAAATTTAGGATCATAGGTGGAAAAGAAAAAAAAAAAAATCCGAGCAAAAACAATAGGCCCTCCCGGTCATCACCGGCTCGGGCCTAAATATATACCAATTATAATAAAAAAAATATAACTCGAGCAAAAAAGTCTAGAAAAACACTTGTCTATTTTACATACATGTGTTTAGCTCATTTTGCCCAAGTTTGGTGTCTGTGGAATGAAGCAGCTATTCTCTGTGTTCTTTTAAAAAAGAGGTGTATTTTAAGTCGGTTCACATTTTCAATTCAAAATGGCCGCCTTCCCGTGTGTGATAGGGTGTGGTCCCCATTGGCTTTTTTTGTTCATAAGCCCATACTGGATGTGTGTACCAAGTTTCATTTGCCTCGACAAACTAAAATTTTCACTTCCCATTGACTTTTTCCACATATTTGGGACGTTGCTATGGCAACACATTTATAGATAGGGGGTGGTTGTCATTGGCTTTTATGTCATGACATAAGAGATGTGTGTACCAAATTTCATGTCTCTATGACAAACTAAATTCTTGGGTCCCATTATAAGTTTGTAGGGGGCGCTGGAGAGCCATTTCTAAAGATAACCCTTTTATTTACATATTTTTGTGTTCAGGTCATGAATGTGCACAAACGTCTTTTTAGGTCCAACTCGATCCGAGAAGGCGTTTGAGAGTTAAGGCGTTTATTTTCACAAAAATGGCCACCTCGTTACAGGCTTGCCACACCCATACCCATAAGATATCAACAACAACGTCCACAACTTTGGTTGGCACATGTCTAGATGATACTCACCAAATTTGGGGCCATTTAGATTAAAACACAATGATTTGCATCTTTCTGCGCAAGGGTGCGATTTTAGTGGCGCGTTTCACCCACATGGCGGACTTCCTGTTAAGTTTAGGGTGTGACTGTCATTGACTTTTCTGTTTGCCCTGAGGTGTCCTATAGATGTCCCAAGTTTCATTTTTCTACGTTGGAAAAAAGTTACTTTCACTTTCCATAGGCCCAATGTATTTTGATTTTTTAGGGGTCGCCACTGAGTCATTTTTCGTATTTTTTTTTATAACTCGAGCAAAAAAGTCTAGAAAAACATTTGTCTATTTTACATACATGTGTTTAGCTCATTTTGCCCAAGTTTGGTGTCTGTGGAATGAAGCAGCTACTCTCTGTGTTCTTTTAAAAAAGAGGTGTATTTTAACCCTTTAGGCGCCAGGGTTTATTTTAAAAAATACAGATTTTTGAGAACCAAATTTCAAAAGGCTGTGGTTTGAAAATGATAAGAGATAGAGTCCTACTCTAAACTAGAAAAAGGTCAGGTATGACCCAAAGTATATAAGTAAATAAATTTTAAGCATCTAATTTGCATCTAATTTGCATAATATGACATTATATATTGGCGGTTATGTTTTTTACAGTACATACACACTAATGAACATATTATAATAGTTTTTTTTTTCTTTTTCTGAAATATTTTTTTTATAACAGTAATTTGTAACAACGTAGCAACATTACCAAAATAAAGAATAACTACAACTTCTAATATAACATAACTAATAAAACGAATGCAAATAGTTATGAGAAATATACACATGTACTGTATGTGTGTGGTTGCAGTAGATTTATCTTTTCTTATCCATCCATCTTTTGCTTTATGAGAGGTCCCACACTCTAAAAAACTACTAACTATGCCAGTTAGTAGTTTTTTAGAGTGTGGGACCTCTCATAAAGCACAGCACACAGCCATCACTTTTATTACGATCACTGCTTTGATTAGCGCAGTCTCGCTGACTATGTTTACTGCTGCCTCTCCCTCCTCTACTGGGTAAAGTGTCAGGAACACGTATTTGTCCCAAACAGCTGTCAATAGAAGCCGCATTATTCCCAAACTCCCTGTAACAACCGCGGCCACGGCAGTAGCCTACACCCGCCCCGGCTTCTATCAGCTGTGCTAAAGGTAAAGCTGCAGGTGCTACGCGCTCACGGCTTCACTTCTGAACCTCCCCTTCACTACCGCGGCCAGAGCGACTAGTTTCCTCCCGTTTCTTTCACTGATGTTTGGCAAAATTTGGGAAAAACAGCGTGTGCTTTATGAGAGACGCTGAGAAAGGCACGAGCAGCGGCGCCGCTGTCCAAGTTACACACGCACTCACTCTCGCTCATTCTCACTTTCACTCGGCTGAAAAGACTCTAAAGGTAGATGTTCTCCCTCAGAATCAGAGTCAGCCATTACTAATACCAAAACTTCATCACAGGTGTATTTTTTATTTGTTATTTTCATGTTTATCAGCTCGCGTGTAGAGAATGAGGCTTCTATTGAGCCGGTCCTGACACTCCCACTGAGACGCGTCTTTGAGGTCTTCTTCTACAAATTTTTTTAATGGCAACACATGGTAATAGTGGACTAGAAACAAAGTACAGGGTGTCTGACATCTGGTGGAAGGGAGAAGCATAATTTAGCACATAAACCGGAAGTAGCAGCTGTTTTTTCCTGTTAAGTTGCTTGTCGCAATTTTGCGACTTCGGCGCTTAGAGGGTTAAGTCGGTTCACATTTTCAATTCAAAATGGCCGCCTTCCCGTGTGTGATAGGGTGTGGTCCCCATTGGCTTTTTTGTTCATAAGCCCATACTGGATGTGTGTACCAAGTTTCATTTGCCTACGACAAACTAAAATTTTCACTTCCCATTGACTTTTTCCACATATCTGGGACGTTGCTATGGCAACACATTTATAGATAGGGGGTGGTTGTCATTGGCTTTTATGCTCGTCATGACATAAGAGAGTGTGTACCAAATTTCATGCTTGAAGTCTGGGACCAATAAAAATGACTTAAAAAAGCGGTGATAAAGGCCCTCGCCTCCCTTGAGACCGCGGGGACACATATATTCGGAGGATTGCATGTCGTGCTTTAAAGCAAATTTGGAGCTGTTTAGATGAAAACCCTTTAGCACAAAGTGTACGATTTAGGTGGTCATGTATTCCACCCAACATAGTAGATTTTCTGTTGAGTTTACGGTATGGCTGTAATAAACTTTTCTGTTTGCCCTAAGGTGTCCTATGGATGTACCAAGTTTTGTATTTCTACATTGGAAAAATTTACTTTCATTTTCCATAGAACCAATTATTTTGACTTTTCTAGGGGTCGCCACTGAGTCATTTTTGTAATTTTTTTTGGTGACTTCAAATACATAAATTTTTGAGCTTGAAGTCTGGGACCAATAAAATGACTTTTCGTGCATGTTCACTGGGTCAAATTTAGGATCATAGGTCGACAAGAAAGATAAAAAAATAAATAAATAAAAAAATAATCCGAGCAAAAACAATAGGCCCTCCCGGTCATCACCGGCTCGGGCCTAAATATATGCCGAATTATAATAAAAAAAAATACAACTCGAGCAAAAAAGTCTAGAAAAACACTTGTCTATTTTACATACATGTGTTTAGCTCATTTTGCCCAAGTTTGGTGTCTGTGGAATGAAGCAGCTATTTTTGTTGTTTTTAAAAAGAGGTGTATTCTAAGTCGGATCACATTTTCAATTCAAAATGGCTGCCTTCCCGTGTGTGATAGGGTGTGGTCCCTGTGGTGTAATCTATATTACATGTGACCACTAGAGGGCAACAGGGGTTTGTATGAGGCGGGGAGGACGGCATGAGAGGGAGAGACACTATTCTATTGTTGCAGCCTGTGAATAAAGCGGCTTAATGAACACTCAAGGACACAGTCTTTATTTGTAAAAGAACCCAACACAACATGGTGTCAGAAGTGGCTGTGCTTTGAGAAGAGAGTCAGCTTTGCGCCCGGCTAGCTATTATGAGTGAGGAAGACCAAATTGGAGGAGCCTCAGCAGCGGGAGCGGCCGCAGGGTCAGGTCCAGTAATGGCGGCGGCAACCTTCACTATCAAACCACCGGAGCCGTTTGATTTTGCAAAGCCTCAAGAGTGGGAAAGGTGGAGTAGACGGTTCGAGCGTTTTAGACTGGCAAGTAATCTGAATAGTTCTTCAGAAGCAAACCAAGTCAATACTCTGGTTTATTGCATGGGAGATGAGGCTGACGACGTGCTAAGAGGGCTCGAGCTAACGGCCATGCAGCGCCAGCAATACAATGCAGTCAAAACAGCTTTCGACAGACATTTTGTCCCAAGAAAAAACGTGATTTACGAGAGGGCAAAATTCAACAAGAGAGTGCAACAACCTTCAGAACCTGTGGACACATTTATTACAGCTCTTTATGCACTAGCAGAAAACTGTGAGTACGGTGCTCTTCATGATGATCTTTTGAGAGATAGGCTTGTAGTGGGTCTTAAAGATTCGTCTCTGTCAGAAAGAATGCAGCTCGACAAAGATCTCACCCTAGCTAAAGCTATCACTATGGCAAGACAATCTGAAGAAATAAAGAGACAGCAAACTGACCTGAGAGGTGAAATGGTCTCCAGCAAAACAGCTATGGATGCAGTACAAGTTAGAAAAGCCAAGCTGAGCAAGTTTAAAACCAAAGAGCAAAAACAGATTAAGTCTCTGAAGTTTCAGCAGACCAAACATGATAGTAAAGCATGTTCCAGGTGTGGCAAGGCACCCGCACATGCAGCTGTACTGTGCCCAGCAAAAAACGCAGAATGTCATAACTGTGGAAAACGCGGACACTATGGTAGAGTCTGTAAGTCCAGCACATCTGTGAACGAGGTTGCGGACAGTGCGGCTGGACTTTTTCTGGGTGAAGTGGACTCTGGAGAAGAACCATGGCTGGCGGACATAAATGTGGGCGGACATAAAGTGACCTTCAAGTTAGACTCTGGAGCAGATGTGTCTGCTATTTCCGAACAAACATTTGTGAGCATCAAACTCAAAGATAAAGCATTGGACAAGCCAGAGAAACCACTCTATGGACCAGGTGGGGCTGCGTTAACTTTTTTGGGGTCTACCACAGAGACTATTGTGTATGGTGATAGGAGCACTACTGAGAAGATCTATGTAGTCCGAAACCTCCGCGTGGCACTGCTGAGTAGAACAGCTTCGGTGAGACTGAAGCTCATCGCCAGAGTCGATACTATAAACAAAGAGACAGTGAATAAAGCATATCCCAAGTTATGCGAAGGACTTGGGCGGGTACAAAAGCCATACACCATAAAACTAAAACCTGATGCAAAGCCCTTCTCACTGAAAGTGCCAAGGCGTGTGCCACTGCCGCTCATGGGCAAAGTTAAAGAAGAGCTGGACAGAATGGAAAGGTTGGGAGTTATTAGTCGCGTGGACGAGCCGACCGACTGGTGCTGTGGCATGGTTGTAGCTCCCAAAAAGGACAAAGAGAAGGTGCGTATCTGTGTGGACATGACACCTTTAAATGAGTCCGTGTGTCGTGAAAGATACATACTTCCCTCTGTGGACCAAACGCTAGGCATGCTTACAGGTGCTCAGTATTTTTCTAAACTAGACGCAAATATGGGCTTCTGGCAAATACCACTATCCAAAGAGTCGGCACTCCTCACCACCTTTATTACGCCGTTTGGCAGGTACCATTTTAACCGTTTGCCATTTGGTATCTCCAGCGCGCCTGAACATTTTCAAAACATGATGGTGACGGAGGTTACAGCAGATCTTGAGGGAGTCGTCTGTCACATGGACGATATCCTGGTCTGGGGATCGACCGTAGAGGAACATGACACAAGGCTGCACGCTGTCCTGCAGCGGGCAGAGAAAGCCGGCGTTACGTTGAACATGTCGAAATGTGAGTTTAACAAACAAAAAGTAAAATTCCTTGGATTCATCGTCTCAGCAGATGGAATGAGTCCTGATCCAGACAAAACCCAAGCTGTCCAGGACATGAAGGAGCCAAGCAACGTGAGCGAGCTTAGGAGCTTTCTCGGTATGGTGAACCAACTGGGGAAGTTTATTCCAAACCTTTCTGAAAAGGATAAACCACTGAGAGACTTACTTTCAACTAAGAACATGTGGTATTGGGGGCACGACCAGCAAAAGGCGTTTCACAACCTTAAACATGAACTGTCTTCTCCTCCTGTGTTACAGCTCTACAACCCGAATAAGCCACAGAAAATCTCCGCGGATGCCTCTTCATTTGGCCTGGGGGCAGTCATGCTACAGAAAGAGGGAGATGTGTGGTCACCAGTTGCTTATGCTTCCCGATCATTAACACCTACAGAGCAGCGCTACGCAGGTGGAAAAGAAGCGCTGGCTCTTACGTGGGCCTGTGAGAGGTTTAATGACTTTATTCTAGGCCTCCACTTTGAACTCGAAACTGACCACAAGCCACTAGTGAGTCTTCTGGGAGGACAAGCTTTAGATGCGCTTCCGCCGCGGATACAGAGATTCCGTATGCGCTTAATGAGGTACTCATACACAATAAAGCACATCCCTGGCAAAAGTCTCACCGCAGCTGACACACTCTCACGCTTACCGCTTACAAACAGTGTTACGGGCGCTGATACAGATCTTATGGAGGATACTAATATTTACCTTGAATCTGTGCTAGAGGGCCTTCCTACAAGCAGTAAATACCTGGCAGATCTTCAAGAGCAGCTGATGTCTGACAGCGTCTGTTCTCAAGTCATAAGGTACTGTGCAGAAGGCTGGCCGGATCGTAACCAGCTACAAGGAGCGGTGAAGCACTACTGGCCTGAGAGCTGTCCTGAGTGTGCACAACGGACTACTACTTAGGGGCACAAGGTTAGTTATCCCTGCTAACATGAGAAACTCAGTTTTGGATAAAATACACGAGGGGCACCAGGGGTGGTTAAGTGCAGAGAGCGTGCCGTCAGGCAGTGTGGTGGCCAGGTATAAGCAACCAGATCAGTGAACTTGTTCTCAAATGCAGACAGTGCATACAGGAAAGAGTCAATGCAAGAGAGCCTTTAATGCCCACAGATTTACCTGAGAGACCATGGCAGAAGTTAGGTGCTGACTTGTTCGCTCTGAAAGATAAAAACTATCTGTTGCTAGTGGACTACTTCTCTAGGTATATAGAGATTGCTCAGCTCAGCCTCGCTCTGCTAACGTCATTGTGCATTTGAAATCAATATTTGCACGTCATGGAATACCAGAGATTCTGATCACGGACAACGGCCCGCAGTTTGCATGTCAGGAAATGAAAGACTTCGCAAGTGAATACTGTTTTGAGCATGTGACCAGTAGTCCCAGGTACCCCCAAAGCAACGGTGAGGCAGAGAGAGCTGTCCAAACAGTTAAAAATCTCCTCAAGAAAGCTAGTGATCCGTACCGAGCTCTATTAGCCTATAGGACCACAGCGCTGGCGAATGGCTACAGCCCTGCACAGCTACTCATGGGGCGTCGACTGCACTCACCCTGCCGATGCTTCCAGAGGCCTTACAGCCTTGTGTGCCAAATCTTAGTCAACTTCGTCATGTAGAGAGGGAGAGAAGGATGAGACAAACAGAATGTTTCAACAAAAGACACAGAACAAGAGAGCTGGATAAACTGATACCCGGAAACCCTGTTTGGATTGCAAATGCAAAAGCAACAGGCACAGTGACATCTGTCCACCCAACTCCACGGTCCTATGTCATCAGTGGACCGCAGGGAACTATTAGAAGGAATCGCAGTCATCTTGTGCCTTTGCCGATATCAGAGACTCATACTGAATCACAACTGACCCAGTCTAATGAAAGAAACACTCCTGCAAAGATACTTTCTGAGCCACAAGCACATCAAACACCAGATAGTGTTCGAACCAGGTCTGGTAGAGAAGTGGTAAAACCAAAAAGACTGGATCTGTAAAAGAATGCATTAACATTTCAGTATGCTTCGAATAAGTTCTGAATATGCCTTAATCTAATGTGAATGTTTGAATAGAAAAATGTTCTAATGTTTCAATAACTGTTCGTTAAGGGAAAAGAAAAAGGTATGAAAAAGGTTTATGCCCAGAAATTTACAGTTGGCTACCAAGGTGACATGTAAAAAGTTTGAGTTACAGCTAAGTGTAGTTAACTACCTTCAGTAAGGGGGATGTGGTGTAATCTATATTACATGTGACCACTAGAGGGCAACAGGGGTTTGTATGAGGCGGGGAGGACGGCATGAGAGGGAGAGACACTATTCTATTGTTGCAGCCTGTGAATAAAGCGGCTTAATGAACACTCAAGGACACAGTCTTTATTTGTAAAAGAACCCAACACAACAGTCCCCATTGGCTTTTTTGTTCATAAGCCCATACTGGATATGTGTATGTTCAACATTGTAGTAAACGCTTGTTCAGTGCTTCATAAATTGTGCTGCTTATGCGTGATATGGTAGTCATCTTTAATTATGTACACTCTACTTACTGTGTTACTAATGGTGAGGTATGTTGTTTGTAAAGAATGTCTGCACTCTATTCATGTTAATTAATCTTCATAGGTGTACTTATTACTTAGAGGAGTGCCCCCATAGCAGAGCACTGTACCAAAAGCAGCGTGCTGTGTGACCTCATCACTTCACGTAACTCTCCCATTTTTCTTTATAATAATAATAATAATAATAATAATAAACTTTATTTTATAAAGCGCCTTTAAAGGCAACTTCTCAAAGCGCTGTACAAAAACAAGCAATACAAAAACAAGCAATACAAAGTTCAAACAATTAAAAGTAACATCAACTATCAAATGCTAATTTAAAAAAAATAAGTCTTAAGTCTACCTTTAAAAATGTCATAGCCCTGTGCTTCCCTAAGATCAGGAGGCAGAGAATTCCAAAGGACAGGAGCATAGGAAGAAAAGGCCCTGTCCCCCATAGATCGTAGGCGTGTTTGAGGAACAGCCAACAAGTTGGATTGTGATGAACGCAGTCTCCGAGTTGGGGTATAGGAAGTTAACAACTCAGACAGATAATAAGGGGCCAAGCCATGCAACGCTTTATATGTCAGCATCATAATTTTAAAATCTACTCTGAATCGGAGTGGGAGCCAGTGTAAAGACTCCAAAACTGGAGTGATGTGATTGCATACCCTGGTCCCAGTCAGTATCCTGGCGGCCGAGTTTTGTACATATTGTAATTTGTTAAGTGTGGATTTAGAGACTCCGGCTAGAAGGGCGTTACAGTAATCTATCCTAGTGATGATAAAGGAATTCATCAGCTTTTCAGCTACTGAGAAGTTTAACATAGGACGTAGTCTAGCTATATTTCTGAGGTGAAAAAAGGATGATTTAACTGTACTCTGGACAAAAGAATCAAATGAAAGCCTGGAATCAAACATAACACCAAGATTCCTCACTTTAGCTTGAGTAGCCAAGACAGAGCCATCAATAGTCAGAGATAATGAACCAGTTTTTGAAATTTGATGATGGGAACCAATAAGCAAAACTTCAGTTTTACCACTATTCAGACACAAAAAATTTGTACTCATCCATTTCTTTATCTCAGAAACATAGCCAGACAGAAAATCAACATCAAGATGTTCACCAGACTTTGAGTGTATATAAATCTGCGTATCATCAGCATAAAAGTGATAATGGAGGCCAAGCGATCGCAACAACTGTCCAAGTGGTGCCAGATAAATGTTAAAAAGCAGAGGGCCCAAGACTGAGCCCTGAGGAACCCCAGTGGAAACAGAGCTAATCTCAGACCTGAAACCGCCCATAGAAACGAACTGAGAACGGTCAGTAAAATAGGATTTAAACCACTTCAAAGGTGTCCCCGACACACCAAAATCTTGTTCAAGACGGGCGAGTAGTAGACTATGATCAACAGTATCAAAAGCTGCTCTTAAATCAAGAAGGATGAGAATGGAAATTACACCAGAGTCAGAAGCCATCAACAAATCATTGGTAACTTTGACCAGAGCCGTTTCAGTACTGTGGAATTTACGAAAACCCGACTGAAGAGGATCAAACAGGTTATTAATTGCGAGATGGTTACGTAGGTGAAAGGCAACAACACGCTCAAGTATTTTTGCCGTGAACGGAAGGTTGGAGATGGGTCGAAAATTATTAAAATCCTCCAGAGCAGTATTTTCTTTTTTTGGTACTGGGGTTACAGCAGCAATCTTTAATGCTGCAGGAACCTCTCCCGTTTGCAATGAATGATTCATAATACTAAGGACAGTAGGGCTCAAAACATCGAAGCAAGATTTAAATAAGCTTGAGGGAATAGGATCAAGCAAGCAAGTTATAAGGTATAGTTGTTATAGTGAACTTCTCCTTAAGTTATTTGTTGCACTTCTCTCTTAGTGTTTGGACCTTTATTAGTCATTAACCAATTTCTTGCACTTACAGTACTGTGTATATGCAGATTCACCTGTGCATGTTTACTTTGTAGAACCACATACATATCTATTCAGTATACTATTCAATAAATATCCTTCTCAAAAAATCATCTGTCTCAGTTCTTCCGGACAGCCTGCAGAGGCACAGATTCATACAGCTCCACCTAGTTTTCCACATATAGTGTATAAATATAATGTTCCATCCAGTGCTTCATTTGTAAATATATATGTATATAATGTTATACATATTTTTTTCCAACCAGTTCATAGACCTAAGTCATTATAATAATGGCTCATTGCATTAATGAGGAGCAATTGGGTTTATTTATCCCACTAATACCTTTCCATTTTGGCCCTCCGATGTAAAAAGTTTGGGCACTCCGTCTTTACATAGTGGACAACACAAAAAGTTCAGAACAACATATGGCTATTTGACATTGTCCAAAAACAAAAACTCATGTCATCTCAAATTCTTGAGGACATTTGATAATGACAATATAATAACTATGTTCCAGGTTTTCCTTACACAAACTTTCCACTGTATGAGATAATAGGACACTGAACATCCCACAAATGGATCAAACAAAGCAAGAGCTGTGCAGTTTCAGACCGACTTTGTGATGATGATACTTTGAAGAGAAAAATTCCTGAGTAGGGAAAAGTGGTTGACATCAGTGAAACGCACCACAATAATTCTGCATTCCTGTAACATAAGCACCTCTGTCGACAGTTTACTGTCAACATCTTCACAAACCAGCCAAGAAGCAGTGCAGCTGCTCCAAGTTTTAATTAATTATCATGCACAGGCTGCAGATGCACTAAATGCATCTGGAGCTCGATGCAAACGAGAGCTGTGATCTGGAGGGCACTGATCAATGCACGGAGAAAAACTCGGCCATGTATTTCCTTTGGGCAGCCAATAATGAGTCTCACAGAGGTGGGGAGTGGAAAGGGAATGTTTAGCAGTAATTAGACAAAAACAAAAAATCAGCAGTAGACCAAAGGCATTTTATATACATAGTGGCGCTTACCTGTGAACCTGTTCTGGAGCCCCCAGCAGCAGCATGGATGTAGACTGTAAAGAAAAAAAAAGGCAATCTAAAGACAAGTGGTAAATCTGAGGCTAAACACATGGATTGGGTTGATACACAAATAAAATGCAAGAAACTATGAACACCCATAATCACATAGCATACAGGGAAATAAATAGGTTGATGTTAAAAATAACCATCATGTTGTATATAAATAACAACCAGCAGGCTGTGAGTGTTTGCAATTGAACGCATATTAACACTGTCAATGCAGCATCTTGCCCCAATAATGGGATTAAGAAGCCATTTGCAGATTGGGCAAAATGCGTTGTGTAAATATTCTGTTGCACTTTGGCCGTTCTTAGACATGAAGACGGCGTTCACTCCACAAAAACACTTTTTTTTATTTTTATTCAGCTGGGAGGTGTTTTTGTTTTGTTACAGCACCTATTGTGGGAAATAGATGACACAACAGCTATGTCCCAGAAAGCTATTGGCTGCTGGCTACACACAACGAGTAGAATAACATATTCAAAATACTGTGTTTATTAGTGTTGTCAAAAATATCGATATTTCGATAAATATCGATACTGAAATATCACAAACGATACGATACTCATTTCCCGAAGTTTCGATACCGAGTATCGATACCGAGTATCGATATCGAGTTTTATTTTATTTTTTTACTTGCACTATTGGTTTCTGAATGTATGACAATCTGAGAGTCCTTTGAACAAGTGCACTACCTCAGGGGTTTTCAAAAGGCGGACCGCGATCTGGACCACAAGACAGTATTCATAATTACAAGCGCATTGTGTAAAACATATTTTTGAATCTACACTTCTAGGACGTCTACGTCAACACGCGCGGGTCCTCAGGTTACTATGGTTACGGACAGAGCAGCGGGAAATTTCAACATGTTTAGCGTAGCCTGATAATGAGTTAGAAACAACTAAAATTTAAAAGCCTTGGCAAAACATAATAAAGATTCACTGACGTTATGGACGGGAGGGAACGTTTATTTTAATCAGAAAATAATTTGGCTTGAATTGATGATTTTGTATTTAAAATGTTCTCACACATGAAGGAGTATGAGGCATAATATGCAGGATTCCAGGCTGTTGTCAATAAACCACCAGGTCCTGAGCTTTAGCTTTAGCTTCTTTTTATTTTGTAGTATTTTCCTTTTGTCTGTGAGCTGTGTTTTGCGAAAGCTAAACACTCAAACATCCTCCTCATGTAACCAAAGAATAAAATACAGAAAACAGTGGATTATCAACATTCATCTCCATATTGTTTAAGAGGCTGTAGGTGTGGAATAAATGAGACTTTACTTTAAAGAATTATATTCAAACACATATCCTTTTATTAAAAATTTCCGGACCCCTCACAATGAGGAAAGTTAACTAAGGTCTAAGCGGACCTTGGCTGATTTTATATTTATCTTTAAATAAAAAAATAATAATAATAATATTGTTTTCCCTTTGGTATCGAAAATGGTATTGAATATCGATATTTTTGAAGGTATCGTATCGAAGTTAGAAATTCGAGTATCGTGACAACACTAGTGTTTATGTGTTTCAAAAACGCATTTTCTGATTCAGATTGTTAAGAGGGAGATCACATGACAATGGCTGGCTAACGGACGTCTCTCATTAAGCCCCCCTGCATTCCTGCCCACTTACGAATATTTGTTGTTATCCTTGTGAATTGTGTTAAGGACTGCTTCTGGAGGCCCAAGGACATCTAAACAGACAAAAATGAACACTCGAAAGGTGTCTGTTAGCACCAGAGCTAGTTAGACCGTAACACTGCTAACAAGTTTACACCACCAGTTGACACTACTGCTCTGATCTGGGAGGCAACTCAAATAATGGAGGAGAAATGAGACTTTAGACAGAATTAACTCCACACTTTCCACACAGCAGAGCAGAGGAGATCCAATACCGAGGGCTCCCAAGAAGAGATTGGCAGATGCGGAGAAGAGGATTACTGCTGCTGCTGACTGATCATTTGGATTATATGGAGAATCAGAGTCGCTGCGACAACATAAGGGTTATCAACCTAAAGGAGGGTGCAGAGGGGGAAACCCAAACCCAATACACTTTTTTAAAGGATGTTTACCATCCCTGCTTGGCTTCAGACCTGGCGAAGATGCCAAAACAGACTACAACTTAGTCTTTTTAATGAGTCTCTCTTTCAGTTTACTCTGGATTATTTTACAGTAAGTTGTTAAAATAACTTTTAGTTCATATTAATGAGACAATGCAAAATTTTAAATAAATGGTCAGGTTTAATTCTTACAAGAATGAAGCAAATCACAAACATGTAACAATGGAACAGAATAATGTTTGCTTGCAAAAGTAAACAATACATGAGATTTTATATCATGCTGAAAAGGTTGTAGGAGGCATTTGATTCACCCTTCTCCCCATGAAAAGCTCCGAGGTGCAGGATTTAGTCCGTGGCAAGTTACTGTATGTTTATGTTTGGATTTGGATTTGAAAGACATGACATGAGCAGGACTAGGAGCAAACGTTAATAATTAGCTAAATTTATAATTTCCATAACAGGTGTCCAAGATGTTACACATCATCAACACAGGGATAAAAACTTGTTTAATCATGTTTGCTAGTGGGACACTTTGTGGAATTTCTCTGTGCACTGACATTGTCTTGTTATAACAGAACCTGCATCTTCAATCACCTGTCTCATTGGCATTATCCAACACTGGTATATTTTCGGGAAAAAAAATCTTTTTTTTTTAACTGTCTTGCAATGCCATTGATCCATGTCGAGGGTTTTGTCCATCTTGGCATTCAGATTACCCACTATTTAACCAGATGTTGAAGGCTCATTTTACACCTCTCCTGTGTCTGTGGTTCAGATAAATTTGCTTCGTAGATTTCTATACCCATTATGATCCCTTTGCTTTTTGGTCCCTTGAAATATGCTGGGCTGTATTTGTTTATTCACTTGTTTTTAATGTTCGGTTAATGTGTTGTTGTTTCTTTGCTTTCATTCTCCCCTCTTTCCTTGATTAAGTAAAAATAAATAAAAGTAATACTTGACTGATCCAACTGACCTGACTAATCCAAGACTAGGACTGAACCAAACTAAACCAGGAGTAACTCCAGACTAGACCAGGACTGAACCAGGACTAGACCAAGAATGAACCAGGACTAACAGGACGTATCGTAATCTTCCAGACATCGTAAATTGTGTTTGATGACACGGTTCACTTTCCCGGGTCTAGTATCTATCAGTGACTCACTGGTTACACACACACACCTTACAAAGCTTGGACAATGCTAACAATGCTTGTCCCAACCAAGTAGGCTATACTATACTAAAATACAATAGTGACAACACATTTACAATTCAAATTTATAATTTGTTGTTCCTTGTTCATTCCTTGTTCTGCCCCTGCAAGACGCTTGGATCTGAATTAACATTATTCTGTGTTTAGTGTCTGCAGAGTATTTAAGGACGTTATCTGAGCTGCTCTGTTGTTAGCAGCTGTATTAGCCACAAGCCTCTTTCATGGAACCCCTTAAAAGGTCCTCAGTAAGGGCTCCACCATACAGCGATATACAGCAATATACCTCTTTTTACTACATGACAACTCTGGGGGGGTGAATTTTTGATTAATATGTTCGTTTATGCTATCTGAAAACTATTGTTTTACTATGGAGTAAAAGCAGAAAAGCCCGGAAGTAACCGCCATTTTATTGCTCTGTTGTAATGACAATATTAGTGAATAGGGGACCAATGGGCGGATTACATCCATATTTTTACAATCATTGATTAGCCACAATACAGTGTGCAGCCATTGATGATAGTGCACAGACCGGGGGAGCAACGCCGCCCCCTAATGGCCGGAGGGCGTATCAATATTAGGGGCTAGAATATCAATATTTTATCGTAACAAAATAAAAAAATAAATCAAAAATAATCTAGGGATTGATTTTTTTACACAACCCTACTATATTGTACAGAAATAAGCGAGTGAGCTGCTGGGTGAAATAAATTGTAAGCAACTTTTGTTCACAGTGTCATTACACTAGCCTGCTCATTAGACCTGGTATCTTCCAAACTGACGGCAATTTCCTTTAGTTTAGACCAATTGTCATTGTTTAACCAAAAGGTGGCAGCTTTTTGCGATGCTTTGATTCCTCTAATTGGTTGAATGTTTTTAAAAATGTGTCCAGAGACTTGAATCCACAAAGACCAGTCTAATTCTTTGTACAGAATAATCGTCATGGCCACGCCACCATTACACAGAAATTAAAAGTCATTTAGCTAACAAAAACTATATAATTATTATTATTACTAGAAATACAACTTGCTTGGCTTGCTGGCTCTTGTAAGTTAACAAACAACTGTGAAAACGACAGCATGACAAAAAGATTTCCATTGACATGAGGTTTCCCAGAAATTGACAACACCAAAGCAATGTTAATGTAAAAGATTTTCTTTATTAAGATTCATCTAAAAACTAACCATCATACTTGAATTAAAACACAATTTGCTCTGTTAAGTGTGTTTGATGAGATAAGTGCTTTTCTAAGCCGCTAAACACTTGAGTTACCAGTGTTGGAAGTAACGCTTGTTAGAGTATAACGCCGTTACTAACGGCGTTAATTTTTCAGTAACGGAGTGATCTAATTAATTACTTTTCCCATCGTTGTAACGCCGTTATCGTTACTGAGAATGTAAAGTGTTGCGTTACTACAATTTGGTTGAATAAAGCGCGAGGTGTCATGCTTTGGCTACACATCAGCTGCTGCAGGAGAGAGCAGGGGGTGGGGTGGTAGGGGGGGGGTTACCCTGCTCACGCGGTCTCACTGCGCGCTCTGACTTCCACTAAACACAAGACAGCGTCAGCGACAATGGCGAGGAGCCGGGGAAATTCAAAGGTGGCGTTCTCGAACTGGAAGGACCGGCACTACTTCTCGTTAATTTAAATTAAAGGTAAGAATGTTTCTGTAACATGCTATGTCCAGGAAAAAAGACTTTATCCCCGTCTGCCTCAAGTAACTCAAATCTTATGAAGCACCTCACATCAACACATGCTAACACGACACTTGTTGCTGCTGCTAACCCCAAAGGCAGCTGCGTGAGTTCCAGTGAAGGAGACAGAGCCACTGTTAAAACAAGCAACGCTCGATTTTACGTGTCAGCAACAACCACTGGTTTAGTTGTTAGATGAGAGGAGTATTTTAGAATAGATTATTGTATTATTCATTTTCTTTGAGAATGAACAACATGTTAATCTACAGAGAGAGTTGGATTGTGTTCTGTTTATTGTGCAATAATTTACTACTACTTTGCACTACTTAATGGCCAGGTCTCCCTTTGTTTCTTTTTACACAAGTTTACATTTGTGTGATTTATTTTTTATATGTTTTTATTTCTATGTATATCATATGTGCAATCTATTGAGATGAAATAAATACCAAATGTTCTAAAATACTATATATAGTGTTTTTATTCAGCGTTTCAATTCAGTTAATTTAAACATCTTTGATATTAAAGCTGTTATAGAACGTAATACCCTTATAGAACATAAAAAATAACTTCAGTTACTTTGCTGAGTAACTGAGTTACTTTTACAAAGTTGTAACTGAGTTACTAACTCAATTACTTTTTGGGAGAAGTAATTTGTAACTGTAACTAATTACTTTTTTGAAGTAAGATGACCAACACTGTGAATTACATTAGGTCTCATGTGCACCACATTTATGATCTGTCTGTACTGATTGTCCTTTTTTGTGGTAAAGAGAACTGTACATGTAAGTGTCATATTCCACAGATGATCAAAGCGGCATAGGTCTCATTAACTCAACAAGTCAATGTCAATGTAATGGCACACAATGACAGTAATGAACCACAAGACACAGTTTCATTAGACAACGCCATTTCAACATCCACAGGGATTGAAAATACTCCAATTAAAAGTTATTATTTTTTTATGAGTCATTAAAAAGCCTGTGACACCTGAGCATCACTCTGAGCTGAATATAAACTGCTGGAGCGCTGTGCACCATTAATCTATCACTTTGTAATTAGAGCCCTGAGAGCGTCTATCCAATTACACCGCCATCGATTAAGCGACAAGAACATCTTCACAGAAACGTACCCTGGATTTTAAATCAATACATAAAAACACTAGTGACACCAAGAATTAATTTATACAGCAGCAAATATGACACCAAGGCTTCAGGTTTAAGCACTGCTCAGCTCTAAATCTGACTTTTATTTGACCATATGAATTCATGGAGGATGTGAAGGCTATGGAGGCACTCTGTCAGGCATGTCTTTAATAAATAATTCTGCAGTAAGTTTGTCTATATCAGTGGTTCTCAACCTTTTTTGTCTTGTATACCACCCTGGGCTATTTTATCATACCACGTGGCCCATACTGTCTGCCGGGATACTATAAAACAACAGAAATTACTTACATTAATCAAGTTAGTAACATAACTGACTGCCATAAAACTTAAAAATCAAAAAGTGAAGTCTGAACCAACTAATTCAATGAAACTCTAACTCTGACATGAACAATAATGTAGTTACTGTGCTACCAACTGAAACTACTGACCTGGAGGAGTATTTTTATTATGGGACAGACACTACATGATACAGGCCAGGGCTGTTCAACTTCAGTGTCAATAAAAACATCTCAAAACTATTCAACACAAAGGTAAAGGAAAACTATAATGGGTCAAATTGTTTCATTGCAGCTAAAGTCTAATTTCCATCTTGTAGTACTGTAGGAATGACAGATTAAACTTTTGAAAATACACATCTTAACAGGACACATACATTACAGCCTTTAATTAGAAACTGGGCGACAGGCAGTGAGAGTGTGTTTGGTTGAATAAAGCGCGAGGTGTCATGCTTTGGCTACACATCAGCTGCTGCAGGAGAGAGCAGGGGGTGGGGTGGTAGGGGGTTACCCTGCTCACGCGGTCTCACTGCGCGCTCTGACTTCCACTAAACACAAGACAGCGTCAGCGACAATGGCGAGGAGCCGGGGAAATTCAAAGGTGGCGTTCTCGAACTGGAAGGACCGGCACTACTTCTCGTTAATTTAAATTAAAGGTAAGAATGTTTCTGTAACATGCTATGTCCAGGAAAAAAGACTTTATCCCCGTCTGCCTCAAGTAACTCAAATCTTATGAAGCACCTCACATCAACACATGCTAACACGACACTTGTTGCTGCTGCTAACCCCAAAGGCAGCTGCGTGAGTTCCAGTGAAGGAGACAGAGCCACTGTTAAAACAAGCAACGCTCGATTTTACGTGTCAGCAACAACCACTGGTTTAGTTGTTAGATGAGAGGAGTATTTTAGAATAGATTATTGTATTATTCATTTTCTTTGAGAATGAACAACATGTTAATCTACAGAGAGAGTTGGATTGTGTTCTGTTTATTGTGCAATAATTTACTACTACTTTGCACTACTTAATGGCCAGGTCTCCCTTTGTTTCTTTTTACACAAGTTTACATTTGTGTGATTTATTTTTTATATGTTTTTATTTCTATGTATATCATATGTGCAATCTATTGAGATGAAATAAATACCAAATGTTCTAAAATACTATATATAGTGTTTTTATTCAGCGTTTCAATTCAGTTAATTTAAACATCTTTGATATCTCATGGACCCTACAGTGTTTCCCAACTGGTAAACATATGACAAGGGGCTGTTACGTCCACAAAAGTAATACAAATCTGCACGTTTTTAATGTAATAAACCTGCAAAAAAGCTGTTCCCTACTGTTTCTACAAATGTAATAAATTTCTGCAAATTTTAACAAAATTAATTAAATAAAATATGACCATTATATTATATTATATTTTTGCTCTTATAACTAAAGTTTACTTGTACTCATACACAACAACAGATTGTGCCTTCCTGATCAGTCCCTTGATTCTCTTGCCTCACCAGCACGGAACAATGCCCTCACTCCACAGACAGGACATGTGGTGCTTTCATGTGGGAAAAACTTTTCTGAGGTGATAAATGCACATGAACACCTGCTCAAGTTGGAACAACAGCTCGGAAACTTGGGTGAGTCAGAGTTGCCTGACAATCCATGTTGACACTTTCATCATCAACATAGCAAAGGAAAGCAAACATTTAAAATATTTTAGCAATATCAGTCATTTCATAACCAGCATTAATAAAATGATAGTACAACTAGGGATGGGCGATATCCTATCGTTATTGATATACCGGTAAAAATCCGCCCTGCGATAAGAATTTGTCTTCCCGCGATAATAACGATAAATCCTATTTGATGACGTATTTCTGTGTGTGTCAGCATTCGCAGCTCACGTGTAACAAGTTAGAGCAAAAACAAGAATGGCGGAAGGCGGGCGTGAAGCTGAGGAGGAGTTAACCGCTAAATGAGGCGCTGTCTCAACAATTTGGAACTTGTTTGGTTATAGAAAATCAGATGTGGAGCAAACAACCGTAATATGCAAACTTTGCAAGAAAACAGTGGCTACGAAGGGTGGAAACACATCCAATTTGTTCCACCATCTTAAACACAAACCTGAGTATGACGAAAATATGAAGATGCGTGAGGAGAAAGAGTTGTCAAGTAAGCCTAAAGTTAAGACATTTTCTACTCAGACCAAAATTGTCAGCGCATTTGCAAACTGCATTCCTTATGATAAACAAAGTAAACGATGGGCCGAACTAACAGAGGCGGTGGCGTTTTGTTTGGCAAAAGACCATTCCAAACTGTCGAAACGGAAGGATTCAAGCGAATGATTCATAAACTCGACACAAGATATAAGATGCCTTCAAGAAAGTATTTCTCCAAAACGGCCCTGCCAGCGATGTATGATGAGTGCCGTAGTAGATTACAAACAACGCTGTCTACGGTGGAGTTTTATGCCTCAACGGCAGATATGTGGAGTAGCAGAGCGACCGAGCCGTACATTAGCCTCACGGCGCATTACATAACAAACGACTGGAGTTTGAACAGCTGCTGCCTCCAGACAAGTTTTTTTCCCAGATGACCACACGGGAGAAAGCATTGCGAGTGGTTTAAAGCAGTTTCTTCAAGATTGGGATTTAGACGAGGAGAAACAGGTGTGCCTGACAACGGACAGTGGCGCTAATATAGTAAAAGCAGCCACTCTAAACATGTGGACAAGACTGGCTTGCTTTGGCCATCGTCTACACATTGCTATTGGTAAGCATACTCTTTCTCTCAGTGTCAATGTAGTTTATGCATGTATATTGAGCATAGTGTTTCATTAGAGGTAATTATAAAAATGTATAAAATTATAAAATTGCACTACACTTAAGTCAGTGATAATAATGTTGGTTTTTTCACGTTCTGTATATCATTTTTGAATTACTGGAAATGAAAGCATTATAATAGTAACTTAAAATATTTATTAAATTGTGATCATGTTAAATACAAAATGTATTGTATTAAAATGTGTGGTTAGATTACATTTTTTCTTGTATATAATTTTAACATTCTAACAGGCAAAAAAAAGTTAATTTCAAGCCCTGATTGTGTTTATTTAAGATTAATTTTTAACTGAACTTTCATTCATTTTGTTGTTGTTTTGCAGAGAGGAGCATTAGGGATCCCAGGGTTGACAGAGCTGTGGGGGTTTGTAAGAAGGTCGTCTGTGCATTCTCACACAGCTGGAAAAAGCAGCGAGCACTCAAAGATGCTCAAGTAGAACTTGGCCTTCCTCCACACAAACTTGTGACTGAATCACCAACACATGCCTGCTTGAGCAAGAGAAGGCCATCACGCATGTCCTGGCTGCTGACAGGTCAACCAGGCATCTGGTACTTACATGGCAGGATATTGATATCCTGGACTCTGTCAGTAAGGCACTTGGGCCTCTTCTTGATTTCACAGACGCCCTCTCCTCTGAAAACTATGTCACAGTGTCGTGCTTGAAGCCTACTCTTCACCTGTTCAACAATGAGCTGCTGCAGAGGAAAGATGAAGTCACTGATCTCACCATGACTATTAAAAATTCAATACTGGACTATATGAACACCAAATACAGTGACCCAGAGGTTCAGAAACTAATCAACATGGCAACGTTTCTTGATCCACGCTTCCGCACGCAGTATTTGAGTCAAGAAGAGATCCTGGTCATCAGAGCTAGAGTGGTCAGAGAGGTGGAGTCCCTTTCTGTCAAGCCAAGTGATGCTGGCTCGGCTACCCCTGGAACATCTGGTGAATCTACAAAAGAAGCCCAGAGTGCATCAAAGAAGCAAAGGAAGAGTCTTGGAAGCTTTTTCAAGAAACCAGCTGCTGAGATGACCACCAGTCTTTCTGACACAGAGAAAATCGAGGCTGAACTTAACAGCTACTTGCATGGCTCACTGGCAGATAGTGATAGCAACCCCCTCACATGGTGAATTTCCCTAACATCAGTTGTTTAGCAAAAAAATACTTGTGCATCCCTGCCACAAGTACAGCCTCAGAGAGGGTATTCAGTGCTAGTGGAAATGTAGTAACATGCCAAAGGTCCCTTCTGAAACCAGCTACAGTGAATATGTTGGTCTTCTTGACAAGAAATCTTAAGGTGTGAGCTCTGAGCAGTGTTCTCTGGTTTACTTCCTGAATCACATGCTTAAATAGTATGTGTGCTTGTTTTGTTTTTTTTTTTTTTACAAGATTATATCAGTGTTTACACTTTAATTTAATTATTTTATTTTATTTTGTTGTTTTGCAGAATTTTGCACTATTTACACTATGTAACCTAACTGAAGGGAGGGATTGTTACTTTGTTACAATGTTTTGCACTACCTTTAGCTTTTGTTCCATGAGACAGAAGTGTGTGATTTTAAAGTAACTGTTTGTTACTTTAAAGGGTTTAATTTGCATTTGCATTTTGTAACAAATAGGCATGGTTGGGATTGTTATTTTTGCTGTTTGCACAATTAGAGTGAATAAATACAGCATATGTTTACATTTCAAACTTTTAATTGATTTCTTTTATGTAACTGATATATTTCAGTAGTTTATTTGATGATACATTTGACTTTTAGATCAATGTTTGTGAGGCTCTCAAGACTGCATGCAGCTATCACTTATAGCCAAAAACAGTGAGTGGTACTATATTTATATCGTCATTTATATCGTTATTGTGATAAATACCCGAAAATATTGTGATATAATTTTAAGTCCATATCGCCCATCCCTAAGTACAACTACTTTTTTTTGTCCTTATAGGCTTATTTAGACTTTATACAAAAAGGTATTCATTTACGTCTGTTATTTTAATGTTATGTTAACTTATGTTTTTAATAGGCTACCTTTTCTAGCATCACTACTAATAGGCTAATAATTGATAGCTACTTTGACTGTATTAACTCATTTGACTCGTTTTTGTCTTAGCGTCCACCTTTCTTGTTGTTATGATTTTTAATGTTCTGAATTTTACGAGCTGAAAACACGTGAACACACTGAAGTCGGAAGAACAACTTCCTAACTTGGATATCACAAGTTCCCAAGGACACATGAATGCACCAAGTGCACTTGTTTCACACACAGTCTGCCCACTAGATTGTGCCCTGGAGAGCTAGCAGTTAATCTTTTATATAAACAATTATTTATTTATTTATTTGTTATTTATAGCACTTTTTTACCTAGTAGGCACAAAGCGCTTTACCAGTGTTACAGCTGGAACACCACTGGAGGCAAGATGGGTTAAGTGTCTTGCCCAAGGACACAACGACAGTATGAACTGTGGGGAGAGTGAGATGATATGATGTTTTGGGATGTTTCGAGCGGGGATTGAACCACCCACCCTCCGGTCGAAGGACGGCTCTACCACTGAGCTACTGCCTCCCGAGTCTGTAAGCATGACAACATACACTATTTATCCGGAAATAATCATCATCATGGCGCATACAAATAGATTAAGGTGACTATATCTCTATATTTTTACATGTTAAGTCTAAGAAAAATAGGCCCTAATAGGATTTAAACCAATCAAAAATAAAAACTTTTAGTGACATACAAGGATGTAGATAGACAGGTGGTGGCTTCCCTGAGCAGTGAGACTACAGGAGGTCTCATTAGTTATATAAAAAGATTTCTGTTGTACTGGGCTGACTGCTGTACCTTGCTTGCTTTATTAACTAGTTACATTAGCCTGAACTGACAGATGGCAGGAAGCCTACTACTGCTACTTAGAGACTTGATTAAAAAGCACAAATGGAGCAAGTAAAGTGAGTGTGTACCCACCATAAGTCTTCACTCAGGCAGAAAAATGAACAGATCCCTACGGCTTGATTTTTATGTCTTCAGTTACTGAGTAAAAAAATCCTACAAAAAAACAAACCTTAAAAGTGAACTTCAACCACACCAACCAAATATAACAAGTCTATAAACAAAGAGCAAAAACCTCACTAAAATACCAAAAAGATACTTCCTTTTGGTATTCACATAAAATGTGGTCTTGTCCTCATCCAGTAGCACAAGCTAAAAAAAAAAGACACTGGCCACTGAGGTGAATAATGCAACTAATATTTACAGTGTGTTCTCATTCAACACAAAGATACTTCTAATAAAAGAATGTAATACTGTGAGAATTTGGGAACAAACTTTATGACCCAATACATAGTCTTCCAGAATTATTCAATTTAGCCAGCACATGAAAACTCTTCTTAAATTATTCAAAGAGCTGGCTTCAAAAACACTAGTGTGTGGAAAAGCCTGGAGTAAAGCCAGTCAGTCAGACCAACGTAATGAAACTAATAATGTTAAGCATGAATGCATCAAACACAACAATGGACTCAAGCCAATCTGCTTAGCGTCTCCTTTATCCCAGTGACACAACCATCTCTGTGCAAAAAAACAGGACCCGGAGAAGACAGAGTGCAGATGGGATTATGCCCCAGGTCTTTTCTTACTGCTCTGCCATAGACATAACCATAATGTGAGTAAGTCAATATCCAATAATGGGTCACTCCAACATGCTGCAGAACTCTGAAAAACAACAAAGAAAATTAGACATATTTAAGAAAGGTTTTGTTTTCCCACCTGTGTTTAAAAAGATCACTGATGAACTTATGTGATACTAAACTTTGTTGTTGCTACTGTGTGCTTTGCCATTAGCAGATGGAGCAAGAATGATTAGATTTAATCGTAGCATATTGTTATTAGTCTTTCTTCAGAAAACCCAAGTCATAAAACCCTATGAGTAAATGTGTGTCCGAGTTTTTTGGCATTTTGTACACGTCCAGCAGAACAGAGTCCTAAGCATTCTGTGACTTGTAGCCTTTAGCTGCAGGAGCCTAAGCACTTCCACAAATAGCACAGCCAGATCCTGACACTATGTAGAGAAAAACATTCAGTGCAAACATAAGGCTAAATCTTACATTTGTGTTGTGTAGAGTCATGAAGGGGATAGGCGTAGGACAATAATCTGTTTCAAACTTTTATGATATTAATGAATCAAATTACATTTTGGGTGTTAAGTTAGGGAGAAAACAGTACATTTAAAAACAGTGCTGCTGTTGTACAAAGTGTTTTGGTCTTTCTCTCAAACTGAAAGAATAGGCCAGTAACACGAGTGCAACCAGTGAAAAAGCGAGTTTGCCTAAAGAGAACGCTTGTGTTTATTTTAAATATTTATTTGTATTTGAGTCTTATGACTGAAACATTTCCCTATAATCTATGTACCTGGAAATGAAAACGTAATCATACCGTCAGAATTTCAGATCAACCTATGTCTAAGAAATACAAGCCAAATTCATATTAAGATTTTAAACATTTATAATTGCTGTTCTGTCTCTGATTTTAGTCAGCAAGAGGGTAATGTTTCAGATCTGATCCAACTGACTGCCCCTGCCAATCATTGCAAACATTCATTCATTCATTCATTTTCTACCGCTTAGTCCCGTTAGGGGTCGCAGGTGACTGGAGCCTATCCCAGCAGCTTTGGGCCTGAGGCGGGGTACACCCTGGACAGTGGCCAGTGGCCAGTTAGTCGCAGGGCTGACATTTAGACACAGACAGACAACCAATTACTCTCTCATTTATTCACTAGGGACACTTTAGAGTTGCCAATTGACCTAAACATGCATGTGTTTGGACGGTGGGAGGAAGCTGGAGTACCCGGAGAGAACCCACGGTCACACATGGAGGACATGCAGACTCCTCACAAAAAGACCGGAGTCGGCCGAGAATGTTTGAGTCGGCCGGGTTTTGAACTCACAACCTTCTTGCTGTGAGGCAGGAGTGCTAACCACTCTGCCACGTGCACCTCTCATTGCAAACATAAACATTAATTTGTAAAAAAACACATTTGCACACAGTATATGTTCATAATAATATTACACAATATGATTAATAAGTGCAAGTCAAACACATTCCTGTAGGAAGCCTTGTGTTTCCCCTGCAGAGGCAGCGTGCCAGACAGGCCCGGATTGGCTAATCGGGAGCACCGGGAAAATTCCCGGTGGGCCGGTACGTTTGTTTGGCCGCGAGGGCCGTTGTTGTCATGGGACTGGGAAATATATTTTATTTATTTATTATTATTAGACCCGAGCCGGTGATAACCGGAAGGGTCTATTATTTCTGATAGCGTCCGTTATTAGACCCGAGCCGGTGATAACCGGAAGGGTCTATTATTTCTGATAGCGTCCGTTATTATTATTAGGGGCCAAGCGCACCGAAGGTGCGTAGGCACCTATTGTTTCTGTTAGCGTTCTTATTAGGGGCCAAGCGCACCGAAGGTGCGTAGGCACCTATTGTTTCTGTTAGCGTTCTTATTATTAGGCCCGAGCCGGTGATGGCCGGGAGGGCCTATTGTTTTTGCTCGGATTTTTTTTTTTTTTTTTTTTTTTTTTTTTTTATTTTTCTTCCGACCCAATGATCCTAAATTTGACCCAGTGAACATGCACGAAAAGTCATTTTATTGGTCCCAGACTTCAAGCTCGGCGAAAAATTGATGTATTTGAAGTCCCCGAAAAAAAAAATACGAAAAATGACTCAGTGGCGGCCCCTAGAAAAGTCAAAATACATTGGGCCTATGGAAAGTGAAAGTAACTTTTTTCCAACGTAGAAAAATGAAACTTGGTATATCCATAGGACACCTCAGGGCAACAGAAAGTCAATGACAGTCACACTAAACTTAACAGGAAGTCCGCTATGTGGGGTGAAAGGCGCGGCCACTTCGCACTTGCGCAGAAAGATGCAAATCATTGTGTTTTAATCTAAATGGCCCCAAATTTGGTGAGTATCATCTAGACACGTGTGCCAACCAAAGTTGTGACTTTGTTGTTGATATCTTATCGGGTATGGGTGTGGCAAGCCTGTAACGAGGTGGCCATTTTTGTGAAAATTAAATGTCTCTTCACTCTCAAACGCCTTATCGGATCGAGTTGGACCCAAAAAGGCGTTTGTGCACATTCATGACCTGAACACAAAAATATGTAAATAAAAGGGTTATCTTTAGAAATGGCTCTCCAGCGCCCCCTACAAACTTATAATGGGACCCAAGAATTTAGTTTGTCATAGAGACATAAAATTTGGTACACACATCTCTTATGTCATGACGAGCATAAAAGCCAATGACAACCACCCCCTATCTATAAATGTGTTGCCATAGCAACGTCCCAAATATTTGGAAAAAGTCAATGAGAAGTGAAAATTTTAGTTTGTCGTAGGCAAATGAAACTTGGTACACACATCCAGCATGGGCTTATGAACAAAAAAGCCAATGGGGACCACACCCTATCACACACGGGAAGGCGGCCATTTTGAATTGAAAACGTGAACCGACTTAAAATACACCTCTTTTTTAAAAGTACACAGAAAAAAGCTGCTTCATTCCACAGACACCAAACTTGGGCAAAATGAGCTAAACACATGTATGTAAAAGAGACAAGTGTTTTTCTAGACTTTTTTGCTCGAGTTTTATTTTTTTTTATTATAATTTGGTATATATTTTTTATAAAAAATTTTTACAAAATGATCCTAAATTTGACCCAGTAAACGTGCAACTAAAAGTCATTTTTATTGGTCCCAGACTTCAAGCTCGGCGAAAAATTTATGTATTTGAAGTCCCCGAAAAAAAAAATACGAAAAATGACTCAGTGGCGGCCCCTAGAAAAGTCAAAATACATTGGGCCTATGGAAAGTGAAAGTAACTTTTTTCCAACGTAGAAAAATGAAACTTGGTACATCCATAGGACACCTCAAGGCAAACTGAAAAGTCAATGACAGCCACACCCTAAACTCAACAGGAAGTCCGCCATGTGGGGTGAAACGCTGCCACTAAAATCGCACCCCATGCGCAAAAAGATGCAAATCCTTGTGTTTTAATCTAAATGGCCCCAAATTTGGTGAGTATCATCTAGACACGTGTGCCAACCAAAGTTGTGACTATGTTTTTGATATCTTATCGGGTATGGGTGTGGCAAGCCTGTAACGAGGTGGCCATTTTTGTGAAAATAAACGTCTCTTAACTCTCAAACGCCTTCTCAGATCGAGTTGGACCCAAAAAGGCGTTTGTGCACATTTATGACCTGAACACAAAGATATGTAAATAAAAGGGTTATCTTTAGAAATGGCCCTCCAGCGTCCCCTACAAACCTATAATGGGACCCAAGAATTTAGTTTGTCATAGAGACATAAAATTTGGTACACACATCTCTTATGTCATGACGAGCATAAAAGCCAATGACAACCACCCCCTATCTATAAATGTGTTGCCATAGCAACGTCCCAAATATGTGGAAAAAGTCAATGGGGAGTAAAAATTTTAGTTTGTCGTAGGCAAATGAAACTTGGTACACACATCCAGCATGGGCTTATGAACAAAAAAGCCAAAGGGGACCACACCTTATCACACACGGGAAGGCAGCCATTTTAAATTAAAGATGTGAACCGACTTAGAATACAATCTCTTTTTTAAAAGAACACAGAAAATAGCTGCTTCATTCCACAGACACCAAACTTGGGCAAAATGAGCTAAACACATGTGTGTAAAATAGACAGGCGTTTTTCTTGTCGTTTTGCTCGAGTTATATATTTTTTTATTATAATTTGGTATATTTTTTTTTATTATAATTTTTCTGAAAAATGATTTTCAATTTGACCCAGTAAACGTGCAACTAAAAGTCATTTTTATTGGTCCCAGACTTCAAGCCCGGCAAAAAATTATGTATTTGAAGTCCCGAAAAAAATACGAAAAATGACTCAGTGGCGACCCCTAGAAAAGTCAAAATACATTGGTTCTATGGAAAATGAAAGTAAATTTTTCCAATGTAGAAATACAAAACTTGGTACATCCATAGGACACCTCAGGGCAAACAGAAAAGTTTATTACAGCCATATCGTAATTTCAACAGGAAATCTACTATGTTGGGTGGAATGCGTGACCACCTAAATCGCACCCCTTGTGCTAAAGGCTTTTCATCTAAACAGCTCTAAATTTGGTGAGTATCATCTAGACACGTGTGCCAAAAAAAATATCAATTTGTTTTTTGATAGATTTGTGGCTGTGGTCGTAATGAGTCTGTGAATAGGCAGCCATTTCTTTGGGAAATAAATGCCATTTCCCAATTGCCAGGATCCTTCCTTTAGAGGAGGCCCCTCCAGAGCCAAGGCTAGAGTCTTAGAAAACTCCTCAGAATCATTTGGAACTTGTAACCTTGTACTTTTAGACAAGTTATATTTACATTTTGTCTTTTTAAACAGGGGGGTGCAGCGATTCCTGAGTCATCTCAAATCTCCAGCCAGTACTTTGTTTTTCTCGCCTTAGCCCAAGCATAATCTATTATTTCCAAAGGTTCAGACAGCTCCCAGGAAAACCAGGGATTGTGGAGACCTTTAACTCTAAATTACAAGGTGGTGTAGCAGGCCCCAGCAGTAGCACAGGCCCGGTTATTTGACATTACCGTGAAGTTTACGCTTTAAAGTACGAAATGCAATCCTCCGAGTGCATATGTCCCCGCGGTCTCAAGGGAGGCGAGGGCCTTTATCGCCGCTTGCGGCTTTAATTATTATTATTATTCTTCTTCTCCAATGGAAGTCTATGGCAGGCCATAGAACCGTTTGCGGGAAAATGATGAAATTTGGTACACTCATTAAGGACAGTCCAGTCATTGATCTTAGTAAATTTGAAGTGTCTAAGTCAATATCTCTAGCGCCACCAACTGTCCAAAGTTGGACTTATGTTTATGTTGATAACTTTTGAACCGTAAGGCCTAGAATGAAAATTCTTTTTTCCACTGACTCCTTGGGTCAAGGCGATTCGATTGCACCCTATGACGTCATTTTCCGCCTAGATAATTTTTCCGCCATTTTGAATTTTACGAAAAACCTACTTTTGCGAACTCGTCCTAGGCCGTAGCCCCGATTTTCATGAAAATTGAACCAGGTCATCTCCAGACTATGGTGACAAAAAATTATGAAAACAAAGTTGATTCGTCAAACCGTTGTTGAATACCGCGCAAATAAAATCGACTTAGCGCGCACAAAAATAAAAGTCAGGCTATATCTCTGCGATGCTTTAATATATTCTAACCAAACTTAGTACGTGTTATGGCAACCGTGACTTGAGGATGCCTGCAGAGTTTTGGCGCAGCGCCACCTAGTGGTCCGGAGATACAAAAATGTGACCTTTTTTGATTATTACTTCAGAATGCTTTGGCCAAAAATTACAAACCCGGTCTCTTTAGATTCGTGGCATCATGCCGAGTCGTAGCGTATCCAATTTTCCCGTATCGACTATTTTGGGAGTCGGCCATTTTGAATTTTGTCAAAAAGTGCTATATTTTTTGAACGCATTGCCGAATCATTATGAAACTTGGTTTGCTTCGCACCAAGCCCTGAAGGTACTCAAAAAGTTTTGGGGCAGCGCCACCTTGTGGTCAAAAGTTACAACCAAATTCACAAATATGCTAATAACTTTTGATTACGTTAACCTATTGTAAAACAAATGGTCTCAATGTGTTCACTGGATCAAGCCGAGCACAGATAATACATATGTCCTATTCGCCAAACTTTCTGTTTGCCATGTTGTTTTACTTTAAAAACCTACTTTTTCGAACTCCTCCCACACCGTTTGTCCAATTTTCAGCAAAATTGAATCATAACATCTTCAGACCATGCTGACAAAAAGTTATTAAAAGAAAGTTGATTCGTGAAACCATTTTCAAATACCGCGCAAATGAAATTGACTTAATGCGCACAAAAATAAGTCAGGCTATATCTCTGCGATGCTTTAACATATTCTAACCAAACTTAGTACGTGTTATGTCAACTGTGACTTAAGGATGCCTGCAGAGTTTTGGGCCAGCGCCACCTAGTGGTCCAGAGATACAAAAATGTGACATTTTTTATTTATTACTTCAGAATGCTTTAGCCAAAAATCACAAACCTGGTCTCTTTAGATTCGTGGCATTATGCTGAGCCGTAGCATAGCCAATTTTGCCATATCGACCATTTTGACATTTGTCAAAAAGTGCTATATTTTATTAAGGCATTGCCGTATCATTACAAAACTCGATGATGATTTTTCAACCATTTAGACTGAAGTCTTATTGAAATGTCTTTAGATGCTTACTGCCGTTAGTCTGCTTCTGCCGGCCGTGTCGTCGTGACATTTAGTGGCCTCCTTGGTGCTTGAAGTTTGGCCGAGTTGTTTTTCTTTAAAAACCATATTGACCATTTTGAATTTTGTCAAAGTGCTATATTTGATGAACCCATTGCCGTATCATTACAAAACTCGGTGATGATTTCTCAGCCATTTATACCGAAGTCTTATTGAAATGTCTTTAGATGCTTACTGCCGTTGGTCTGCTGATGTCTGGTCTTGTTGTGTGACATTTAATGGCCTCCTAAGTGCTTGGCCCCGTCATGGCTGCTTGCAGCTATATTTAGGGGCCAAGCGCACCGAAGGTGCGTAGGCACCTATTGTTTCTGTTAGCGTTCTTTTTTTAGGCCCGAGCCGGTGATGACCGGGAGGGCCTATTATTTTTGCTCGGATTTTTTTTTTTATCTTTCTTCCGACCAAATGATCCTAAATTTGACCCAGTGAACATGCACGAAAAGTCATTTTTATTGGTCCCAGACTTCAAGCTAAAAATTTATGTATTTGAAGTCCCCGAAAAAAAAAAAATGAAAAATGACTCAGTGGCGACCCCTACAAAATCAAAATACATTGGGCCTATGGAAAGTGAAAGTAACTTTTTTCCAACGTAGAAAAATGAAACTTGGTACATCCATAGGACACCTCAGGGCAAACAGAAAAGTCAATGACAGTCACACCCTAAACTTAACAGGAAGTCCGCCATGTGGGGTTAAACACACAACCACTAAAATCGCACCCCTTGCGCAGAAAGATGCAAATCATTGTGTTTTAATCTAAATGGCCCCAAATTTGGTGAGTACCATCTGGACACATGTGCCAACCAAAGTTGTGACTTTGTTGTTGATATCTTATCGGGTATGGGTGTGGCAAGCCTGTAACGAGGTGGCCATTTTTGTGAAAATAAAACGTCTCTTAACTCTCAAACGCCTTCTCGGATCAAGTTGGACCCAAAAAGGCGTTTGTGCACATTCATGACTTGAACACAAAAATATGTAAATAAAAGGGTTATCTTTAGAAATGGCTCTCCAGCGCCCCCTACAAACTTATAATGGGACCCAAGAATTTAGTTTGTCATAGAGACATAAACTTTGGTACACACATCTCTTATGTCATGACGAGCATAAAAGCCAATGACAAGCACCCCCTATCTTTAAATGTGTTGCCATAGCAACGGCCCAAAAATGTGGAAAAAGTCAATGGGAAGTGAAATTTTTAGTTTGTTGTAGACAAATGAAACTTGGTACACACATCCAGTATGGGCTTATGAACAAAAGCCAATGGGGACCACACCCTATCACACACGGAAGGCGGCCATTTTGAATTGAAAATGTGAACCGACTTAAAATACACCTCTTTTTAAAAGAACACAGAAAATAGCTGCTTCATTCCACAGACACCAAACTTGGGCAAAATGAGCTAAACATATGTATGTAAAATAGACAAGCGTTTTTCTAGACTTTTTTGCTCGATTTTTATTTTTTTATTATAATTTGGTATATATTTTTATAAAAATTTTTACAAAATGATCCTAAATTTGACCCAGTAAACGTGCAACTAAATGTCATTTTTATTGGTCCCAGACTTCAAGCTCGCGAAAAATTTATGTATTTGAAGTCCCCAAAAAAATACAAAAATGACTCAGTGGCGGCCCCTAGAAAAGTCAAAATACATTGGGCCTATGGAAAGTGAAAGTAACTTTTTTCCAACGTAGAAAAATGAAACTTGGTACATCCATAGAACACCTCAAGGCAAACTGAAAAGTCAATGACAGCCACACCCTAAACTCAACAGGAAGTCCGCCATGTGGGGTGAAACACGCTGCCACTAAAATCGCACCCATGCGCAAAAAGATGCAAATCCTTGTGTTTTAATCTAAATGGCCCCAAATTTGGTGAGTATCATCTAGACACATGTGCCAACCAAAGTTGTGACTATGTTTTGATATCTTATCGGGTATGGGTGTGGCAAGCCTGTAACGAGGTGGCCATTTTTGTGAAAATAAAACGCCTTAACTCTCAAACGCCTTCTCGGATCGAGTTGGACCCAAAAAGGCGTTTGTGCACATTTATGACCTGAACACAAAGATATGTAAATAAAAGGGTTATCTTTAGAAATGGCCTCCAGCCCCCTACAAACTTATAATGGGACCCAAGAATTTAGTTTGTCATAGAGACATGAAATTTGGTACACACATCTCCTATGTCATGAGGAGCATAAAAGCCAATGACAACCACCCCTATCTATAAATGTGTTGCCATAGCAACGCCCCAAATATGTGAAAAGTCAATGGGAAGTGAAAATTTTAGTTTGTCGTAGGCAAATGAAACTTGGTACACACATCCAGTATGGGCTTATGAACAAAAAGCCAAAGGGGACCACACCTTATCACACACGGGAAGGCGGCCATTTTAAATTGAAGATGTGAACCGACTTAGAATACAACCTCTTTTTAAAAACAACAGAAAATAGCTGCTTCATTCCACAGACACCAAACTTGGGAAAATGAGCTAAACACATGTATGTAAAATAGACAGGCGTTTTTCTTTGTCGTTTTGCTCGAGTTATATATTTTTATTATAATGTGGTATATATTTTTTTATTATAATTTTTCTGAAAAATGATTTTCAATTTGACCCAGTAAAGCGTGCAACTAAAAGTCATTTTTATTGGTCCCAGACTTCAGGCCCGGCAAAAATTTATGTATTTGAAGTCCCGGGAAAAAAAAAATGAAAAATGACTCAGTGGCGACCCCTAGAAAAGTCAAAATAATTGGTTCTATGGAAAATGAAAGTAAATTTTTCCAATGTAGAAATACAAAACTTGGTACATCCATAGGACACCTTAGGGCAAACAGAAAAGTTTATTACAGCCATACCGTAAACTCAACAGAAAATCTACTATGTTGGGTGGAATACATGACCACCTAAATCGTACACTTTTAGGTGGTCATGTATAACCTAAAGGGTTTTTATCTAAACAGCTCCAAATTTGCTTTAAAGCACGACATGCAATCCTCCGAATATATGTGTACCCGCGGTCTCAAGGGAGGCGAGGGCCTTTATCGCCGCTTGCGGCTTTAATTAGGCCCGAGCCGGTGATGGCCGGGAGGGCCTATTGTTTTTGCTCGGATTTTTTTTTTTTTTTTTTTTTTTTTTATTTTTTATTTTTATTGTGACCAAATGATCCTAAATTTGACCCAGTGAACATGCACAAAAAGTCATTATATTGGTCCCAGACTTCAAGCTCGGCAAAAATGGTATGTATTTGAAGACCGAAAAAAATACGAAAAATGACTCAGTGGCGACCCTACAAAATCAAAATACATTGGGCCTATGGAAAGTGAAAGTAACTTTTTCCAACGTAGAAAAATGAAACTTGGTATATCCATAGGACACCTCAGGCAAACAGAAAAGTCAATGACAGTCACACCCTAAACTTAACAGGAAGTCCGCCATGTGGGGTGAAAGCGCGCCACTAAAATCGCACCCCTTTGCGCAGAAAGATGCAAATCATTGTGTTTTAATCTAAATGGCCCCAAATTTGGTGAGTATCATCTAGACACGTGTGCCAACCAAAGTTGTGACTTTGTTGTTGATATCTTATCGGGTATGGGTGTGGCAAGCCTGTAACGAGGTGGCCATTTTTGTGAAAATAAAGCGTCTCTTAACTCTCAAACGCCTTCTCGGATCGAGTTGGACCCAAAAGGCGTTTGTGCACATTCATGACCTGAACACAAAAATATGTAAATAAAAGGGTTATCTTTAGAAATGGCTCTCCAGCGCCCCTACAAACTTATAATGGACCCAAGAATTTAGTTTGTCATAGAGACATAAAATTTTGTACACACATCTCTTATGTCATGACGAGCATAAAAGCCAATGACAACCACCCCTATCTATAAATGTGTTGCCATAGCAACGTCCCAAAAATGTGAAAAAGTCAATGGGAAGTGAAATTTTTAGTTTGTTGTAGGCAAATAAAACTTGGTACACACATCCACCATGGGCTTATGAACAAAAAAGCCAATGGGGACCACACCCTATCACACACAGGAAGGCGGCCATTTTGAATTGAAAATGTGAACCGACTTAAAATACACCTCTTTTTAAAAGTACACAGAAAAAGCTGCTTCATTCCACAGACACCAAACTTGGGCAAAATGAGCTAAACACATGTATGTAAATGAGACAAGTGTTTTTCTAGACTTTTGCTCGAGTTATATTTTTTTTATTATAATTCGGTATATATTTTTTATTATAATTTTTCTGTAAAATGATCCTCAATTTAACCCAGTAAACGAACAACTAAAAGTCATTTTTATTGGTCCCAGACTTCAAGCCTGGCAAAAATTTATGTATTTGAAGTCGCTGAAAAAAAATAAAAATGACTCAGTGGCGACCCTACAAAAGTCAAAATACATTGGGCCTATGGAAAGTGAAAGTAACTTTTTCCAACGTAGAAAAATGAAACTTGGTATATCCATAGGACACCTCAGGGCAAACAGAAAAGTCAATGACAGTCACACCTAAACTTAACAGGAAGTCCGCCATGTGGGGTGAAACGTGGCGACCACTAAAATCGCACCCCTTGCGCAGAAAGATGCAAATCATTGTGTTTTAATCTAAATGGCCCCAAATTTGGTGAGTATCATCTAGACACGTGTGCCAACCAAAGTTGTGACTTTGTTGTTGATATCTTATCGGGTATGGGTGTGGCAAGCCTGTAACGAGGTGGCCATTTTTGTGAAAATAAAACGTCTCTTAACTCTCAAACGCCTTCTCGGATCGAGTTGGACCCAAAAAGGCGTTTGTGCACATTCATGACCTGAACACAAAAATATGTAAATAAAAGGGTTATCTTTAGAAATGGCTCTCCAGCGCCCCTACAAACTTATAATGGACCCAAGAATTTAGTTTGTCATAGAGACATAAAATTTTGTACACACATCTCTTATGTCATGACGAGCATAAAAGCCAATGACAACCACCCCTATCTATAAATGTGTTGCCATAGCAACGTCCCAAAAATGTGAAAAAAGTCAATGGGAAGTGAAATTTTTAGTTTGTTGTAGGCAAATAAAACTTGGTACACACATCCACCATGGGCTTATGAACAAAAAAGCCAATGGGGACCACACCCTATCACACACAGGAAGGCGGCCATTTTGAATTGAAAATGTGAACCGACTTAAAATACACCTCTTTTTAAAAGTACACAGAAAAAGCTGCTTCATTCCACAGACACCAAACTTGGGCAAAATGAGCTAAACACATGTATGTAAATGAGACAAGTGTTTTTCTAGACTTTTTGCTCGAGTTATATTTTTTTATTATAATTCGGTATATATTTTTTTATTATAATTTTTCTGTAAAATGATCCTCAATTTGACCCAGTAAACGTGCAACTAAAAGTAATTTTTATTGGTCCCAGACTTCAAGCTCGGCAAAAATGTATGTATTTGAAGTCCCGAAAAAATATGAAAAATGACTCAGTGGCGACCCTAGAAAAGTCAAAATAATTGGTTCTATGGAAAATGAAAGTAAATTTTTCCAATGTAGAAATACAAAACTTGGTACATCCATAGGACACCTTAGGGCAAACAGAAAAGTTTATTACAGCCATACCGTAAACTCAACAGAAAATCTACTATGTTGGGTGGAATACATGACCACCTAAATCGTACACTTTGTGCTAAAGGCTTTTCATCTAAACAGCTCCAAATTTGCTTTAAAGCACGACATGCAATTCTCCGAATATATGTGTCCCCGCGGTCTCAAGGGAGGCGAGGGCCTTTATCGCCGCTTGCGGCTTTAATTAGGCCCGAGCCGGTGATGAGCGGGAGGGCCTATTGTTTTTGCTCGGATTTTTTTTTTTTTTTTTTTTTTTAATTTTTTATTATTATTTTTTATTTTTCTTTTCCACCTATGATCCTAAATTTGACCCAGTGAACATGCACGAAAAGTCATTTTATTGGTCCCAGACTTCAAGCTCGGCGAAAAATTTATGTATTTGAAGTCGCCGAAAAAAAAATACGAAAAATGACTCAGTGGCGACCCCTACAAAATCAAAATACATTGGGCCTATGGAAAGTGAAAGTAACTTTTTTCCAACGTAGAAAAATGAAACTTGGTACATCCATAGGACACCTCAGGGCAAACAGAAAAGTCAATGACAGTCACACCTAAACTTAACAGGAAGTCCGCCATGTGGGGTGAAAGCGCGACCACTAAAATCGCACCTTGCGCAGAAAGATGCAAATCATTGTGTTTTAATCTAAATGGCCCCAAATTTGGTGAGTATCATCTAGACACGTGTGCCAACCAAAGTTGTGACTTTGTTGTTGATATCTTATCGGGTATGGGTGTGGCAAGCCTGTAGAGGTGGCCATTTTTGTGAAAATAAAGCGTCTCTTAACTCTCAAACGCCTTCTCGGATCGAGTTGGACCCAAAAAGGCGTTTGTGCACATTCATGACCTGAACACAAAAATATGTAAATAAAAGGGTTATCTTTAGAAATGGCTCTCCAGCGCCCCTACAAACTTATAATGGACCCAAGAATTTAGTTTGTCATAGAGACATAAAATTTTGTACACACATCTCTTATGTCATGTGAGCATAAAAGCCAATGACAACCACCCCTATCTATAAATGTGTTGCCATAGCAACGTCCCAAAAATGTGAAAAAGTCAATGGGAAGTGAAATTTTTAGTTTGTTGTAGGCAAATAAAACTTGGTACACACATCCACCATGGGCTTATGAACAAAAAACCAATGGGGACCACACCCTATCACACACAGGAAGGCGGCCATTTTGAATTGAAAATGTGAACCGACTTAAAATACACCTCTTTTTTAAAAGTACACAGAAAAAAGCTGCTTCATTCCACAGACACCAAACTTGGGCAAAATGAGCTAAACACATGTATGTAAATGAGACAAGTGTTTTTCTAGACTTTTTGCTCGAGTTATATTTTTTTATTATAATTCGGTATATATTTTTTATTATAATTTTTCTGTAAAATGATCCTCAATTTAACCCAGTAAACGAACAACTAAAAGTCATTTTTATTGGTCCCAGACTTCAAGCCTGGCAAAAAATTTATGTATTTGAAGTCGCCGAAAAAAAAATACGAAAAATGACTCAGTGGCGACCCTACAAAAGTCAAAATACATTGGGCCTATGGAAAGTGAAAGTAACTTTTTCCAACGTAGAAAAATGAAACTTGGTATATCCATAGGACACCTCAGGGCAAACAGAAAAGTCAATGACAGTCACCCTAAACTTAACAGGAAGTCCGCCATGTGGGGTGAAACGCGCGGCCACTAAAATCGCACCCCTTGCGCAGAAAGATGCAAATCATTGTGTTTTAATCTAAATGGCCCCAAATTTGGTGAGTATCATCTAGACACGTGTGCCAACCAAAGTTGTGACTTTGTTGTTGATATCTTATCGGGTATGGGTGTGGCAAGCCTGTAACGAGGTGGCCATTTTTGTGAAAATAAAACGTCTCTTAACTCTCAAACGCCTTCTCGGATCGAGTTGGACCCAAAAAGGCGTTTGTGCACATTCATGACCTGAACAAAAATATGTAAATAAAAGGGTTATCTTTAGAAATGGCTCTCCAGCGCCCCTACAAACTTATAATGGACCCAAGAATTTAGTTTGTCATAGAGACATAAAATTTGTACACACATCTCTTATGTCATGACGAGCATAAAAGCCAATGACAACCACCCCTATCTATAAATGTGTTGCCATAGCAGCGTCCCAAAAATGTGAAAAAGTCAATGGGAAGTGAAATTTTTAGTTTGTTGTAGGCAAATAAAACTTGGTACACACATCCACCATGGAGCTAAGAACAAAAAGCCAATGGGGACCACACCTATCACACACAGGAAGGCAGCCATTTTGAATTGAAAATGTGAACCGACTTAAAATACACCTCTTTTTTAAAAGTACACAGAAAAAGCTGCTTCATTCCACAGACACCAAACTTGGGCAAAATGAGCTAAACACATGTATGTAAAAGAGACAAGTGTTTTTCTAGACTTTTTGCTCGAGTTATATTTTTTTTATTATAATTCGTATATATTTTTTTATTATAATTTTTCTGCAAAATGATCCTCAATTTGACCCAGTAAAGCAACTAAAAGTCATTTTATTGGTCCCAGACTTCAAGCTCGCGCAAAAATTTATGTATTTGAAGTCGCCGAAAAAAATATGAAAAATGACTCAGTGGCGACCCTACAAAAGTCAAAATACATTGGGCCTATGGAAAGTGAAAGTAACTTTTTCCAACGTAGAAAAATGAAACTTGGTACATCCATAGGACACCTCAGGGCGAACAGAAAATGTATTACAGCCATATCGTAAACTCAACAGGAAATCTACTATGTTGGGTGTATGCGTGACCACCTAAATTGCACCCCTTGTGTCTAAAGGCTTTTCATCTAAACAGCTCCAAATTTGGTGAGTATCATCTAGACACGTGTGCAAAAAAAGTTATCAATTTGTTTTGATAGATTTGTGGCTGTGGTCGTAATGAGTCTGTGAAGAGGCAACTATTGGGAAATAAATGCCATTTCCCAATTGCCAGGATCCTTCTCAACAGAAAATGTTGGGTGGAATACATGACCACCTAAATCGTACACTTTGTGCTAAAGGGTTTTCATCTAAACAGCTCCAAATTTGCTTTAAAGCACGACATGCAATCCTCCGAATATATGTGTCCCCGCGGTCTCAAGGGAGGCGAGGGCCTTTATCGCCGCTTGCGGCTTTAATTATTATTATTATTCATTCAATAATGTTCTTCCACTTGGTCCTGTTGACTGGAACATATCCCAGCACATTATTATTAGGCCCGAGCCGGTGATGACCGGGAGGGCCTATTGTTTTTGCTCGGATTTTTTTTTTTATTTTTATTGTGACCAAATGATCCTAAATTTGACCCAGTGAACATGCACTAAAAGTCATTTTATTGGTCCCAGACTTCAAGCTCGGCGAAAATGTTATGTTTTTGAAGTCGCCGAAAAAAAAATACGAAAAATGACTCAGTGGCGACCCCTACAAAATCAAAATACATTGGGCCTAAGGAAAGTGAAAGTAAGTTTTTTCCAACGTAGAAAAATGAAACTTGGTACATCCATAGGACACCTCAGAACAAACAGAAAAGTCAATGACAGACACCTAAACTCAACAGGAAGTCCGCCATGTGGGGTGAAACGCGGCCACTAAAATCGCACTTTGCGCAGAAAGATGCAAATCATTGTGTTTTAATCTAAATGGCCCCAAATTTGGTGAGTATCATCTAGACACATGTGCCAACCAAAGTTGTAACTTTGTTGTTTATATCTTATCGGGTATGGGTGTGGCAAGCCTGTAACGAGGTGGCCATTTTTGTAAAAATAAAACGTCTCTTAACTCTCAAACGCCTTCTCGGATCGAGTTGGACCCAAAAGGCGTTTGTGCACATTCATGACCTGAACAAAAATATGTAAATAAAAGGGTTATCTTTAGAAATGGCTCTCCAGCGCCCCTACAAACTTATAATGGGACCCAAGAATTTAGTTTTTCATAGAGACATAAAATTTGGTACACACATCTCTTATGTCATGACGAGCATAAAAGCCAATGACAACCACCCCCTATCTATAAATGTGTTGCCATAGCAACGTCCCAAAAATGTGAAAAAAGTCAATGGGAAGTGAAATTTTTAGTTTATTGTAGGCAAATGAAACTTGGTACACACATCCACCATGGGCTTATGAACAAAAAAGCCAATGGGGACCACACCTATCACACACAGGAAGGCGGCCATTTTGAATTGAAAATGTGAACCGACTTAAAATACACCTCTTTTAAAAGTACACAGAAAATAGCTGCTTCATTCCACAGACACCAAACTTGGGCAAAATGAGCTAAACACATGTATGTAAATGAGACAAGTGTTTTTCTAGACTTTTTGCTCGAGTTATATTTTTTTATTATAATTGGTATATATTTTTTATTATAATTTTTCTGTAAAATGATCCTCAATTTAACCCAGTAAACGAACAACTAAAAGTCATTTTTATTGGTCCCAGACTTCAAGCCTGGCAAAAATTTATGTATTTGAAGTCGCCGAAAAAAATACGAAAAATGACTCAGTGGCGACCCTACAAAATCAAAATACATTGGGCCTATGGAAAGTGAAAGTAACTTTTTTCCAACGTAGAAAAATGAAACTTGGTATATCCATAGGACACCTCAGGGCAAACAGAAAAGTCAATGACAGTCACACCTAAACTTAACAGGAAGTCCGCCATGTGGGGTGAAACGCTGCCACTAAAATCGCACCCCTTGCGCAGAAAGATGCAAATCATTGTGTTTTAATCTAAATGGCCCCAAATTTGGTGAGTATCATCTAGACACGTGTGCCAACCAAAGTTGTGACTTTGTTGTTGATATCTTATCGGGTATGGGTGTGGCAAGCCTGTAACGAGGTGGCCATTTTTGTGAAAATAAAAGCGTCTCTTAACTCTCAAGCGCCTTCTCGGATCGAGTTGGACCCAAAAAGCGTTTGTGCACATTCATGACCTGAACACAAAAATATGTAAATAAAAGGGTTATCTTTAGAAATGGCTCTCCAGCGCCCCTACAAACTTATAATGGACCCAAGAATTTAGTTTGTCATAGAGACATAAAATTTTGTACACACATCTCTTATGTCATGACGAGCATAAAAGCCAATGACAACCACCCCTATCTATAAATGTGTTGCCATAGCAACGTCCCAAAAAATGTGAAAAAGTCAATGGGAAGTGAAATTTTTAGTTTGTTGTAGGCAAATAAAACTTGGTACACACATCCACCATGGGCTTATGAACAAAAAGCCAATGGGGACCACACCCTATCACACACAGGAAGGCGGCCATTTTGAATTGAAAATGTGAACCGACTTAAAATACACCTCTTTTTAAAAGTACACAGAAAAAAGCTGCTTCATTCCACAGACACCAAACTTGGGCAAAATGAGCTAAACACATGTATGTAAAAAGAGACAAGTGTTTTTCTAGACTTTTTGCTCGAGTTATATATTTTTATTATAATTCGGTATATATTTTTATTATAATTTTTCTGCAAAATGATCCTCAATTTAACCCAGTAAACGAACAACTAAAAGTCATTTTATTGGTCCCAGACTTCAAGCCCGGCAAAAAATTTATGTATTTGAAGTCCCGAAAAAAATACGAAAAATGACTCAGTGGCGGCCCTAGAAAAGTCAAAATACATTGGGCCTATGGAAAGTGAAAGTAACTTTTTTCCAACGTAGAAAAATGAAACTTGGTATATCCATAGGACACCTCAGGGCAAACAGAAAAGTCAATGACAGTCACACCTAAACTTAACAGGAAGTCCGCCATGTGGGGTGAAAGCGCGACCACTAAATTCGCACCCCTTGCGCAGAAAGATGCAAATCATTGTGTTTTAATCTAAATGGCCCCAAATTTGGTGAGTATCATCTAGACACATGTGCCAACCAAAGTTGTGACTTTGTTGTTGATATCTTATCGGGTATGGTGTGGCAAGCCTGTAACGAGGTGGCCATTTTGTGAAAATAAAGCGTCTCTTAACTCTCAAAGCGGCTTCTCGGATCGAGTTGGACCCAAAAGGCGTTTGTGCACATTCATGACCTGAACACAAAATATGTAAATAAAAGGGTTATCTTTAGAAATGGCTCTCAGCGCCCCCTACAAACTTATAATGGGACCCAAGAATTTAGTTTGTCATAGAGACATAAAATTTGGTACACACATCTCTTATGTCATGACGAGCATAAAGCCAATGACAACCACCCCTATCTATAAATGTGTTGCCATATAGCGTCCCAAATATTTGGAAAAAGTCAATGGGAAGTGAAAATTTTTAGTTTATCGTAGGCAAATGAAACTTAGTACACACATCCAGCATGGGCTTATGAACAAAAAAGCCAATGGGGACCACACCTATCACACACGGGAAGGCGGCCATTTTGAATTGAAAATGTGAACCGACTTAAAATACACCTCTTTTAAAAGAACTCAGAAAATAGCTGCTTCATTCCACAGACACCAAACTTGGGCAAAATGAGCTAAACACATGTATGTAAAATAGACAAGCGTTTTTCTAGACTTTTTGCTCGAGTTATATTTATTTTATTATAATTTGGTATATTTTTTTATTATAATTTTTCTGCAAAATGATCCTCAATTTGACCCAGTAAGCGTGCAACTAAAAGTCATTTTTATTGGTCCCAGACTTCAAGCTCGGCGAAAAATTTATGTATTTGAAGTCGCGAAAAAAATATGAAAAATGACTCAGTGGCGATTCTACAAAAGTCAAAATACATTGGGCCTATGGAAAGTGAAAGTAACTTTTTCCAACGTAGAAAAATGAAACTTGGTACATCCATAGGACACCTCAGGGCGAACAGAAAAATGTATTACAGCCATATCGTAAACTCAACAGGAAATCTACTATGTTGGGTGTATGCGTGACCACCTAAATTGCACCTTGTGTCTAAAGGCTTTTCATCTAAACAGCTCCAAATTTGGTGAGTATCATCTAGACACGTGTGCAAAAAGTTATCAATTTGTTTTTTGATAGATTTGTGGCTGTGGTCGTAATGAGTCTGTGAAGAGGCAACTATTGGGAAATAAATGCCATTTCCCAATTGCCAGGATCCTTCCTTTAGAGGAGGCCCTCCAGAGCCAAGGCTAGAGTCTTAGAAAACTCCTCAGAATCCTTTGGAACTTGTAACCTTGTACTTTTAGACAAGTTATATTTACATTTTGTCTTTTTAAACAGGGGGGTGCAGCGATTCCTGAGTCATCTCAAATCTCCAGCCAGTACTTTGTTTTTCTCGCCTTAGCCCAAGCATAATCTATTATTTCCAAAGGTTCAGACAGCTCCCAGGAAAACCAGAGATTGTGGAGACCTTTAACTCTAAAGTTAGGTTACAAGGTGGTGTAGCAGGCCCAAGCAGTAGCACAGGCCCGGTTATTTGACATTACCGTGAAGTTTACGCTTTAAAGCACGAAATGAAATCCTCCGAGTGCATGTGTCCCCGCGGTCTCAAGGGAGGCGAGGGCCTTTATCGCCGCTTGCGGCTTTAATTTATTATTCTTTTTCTTCCGCCATGGAAGTCTATGGCAGGCCATAGAACCGTTTGATAAAAAGTTGTGAAATTTGGTACACTCATTAAGGACAGTCCAGTCATTGATCTTAGCAAATTTGAAGTGTCTAAGTCAATATCTCTAGCGCCACCAACTGTCCAAAGTTGGACTTATGTTTATGCTAATAACTTTTGAACCCTAAGGCCTAGAATAAAAATTCTTTTTTCCACTGATTCCTTGGGTCAAGCCGATTCGATTGCACCCTATGACGTCATTTTCCGCCTAGATATTTTTTCCGCCATTTTGAATTTGACGAAAAACCTACTTTTGCGAACTCGTCCTAGGCCGTAGCCCCGATTTTCATGAAAATTGAACCAGATCATCTCCAGACTATGGTGACAAAAAGTTATGGAAAGAAAGTTGATTAGTCAAACCGTTGTCGAATACCGCGCAAATGAATTTGACTTAATGCGCACAAAAATAAAAGTCAGGCTATATCTCTGCGATGCTTTAACGTATTTTAACCAAACTTAGTACGTGTTATGTCAACCGCGACTTGAGGATGCCTGCAGAGTTTTGGCGCAGCGCCACCTAGTGGTCCGGAGATACAAAAATGTGACCTTTTTTAATTATTACTTCAGAATGCTTCGGCCAAAAATCACAAACCCGGTCTCTTTAGATTCGTGGCATCATGCCGAGTCGTAGCATATCCAATTTTCCCGTATCAACTATTTTGGGAGTCGGCCATTTTGAATTTTGTCAAAAAGTTCTATATTTTTTTAACGCATTGCCGCATCATTACGAAACTTGGTATGCGTCTTCGGCACCAAGCCCTGAAGGTACTCAAAAAGTTTTGGGGCAGCGCCACCTTGTGGTCAAAAGTTATAACTAAATTATTAAATATGCTAATAACTTTTGATTACGTTAACCTATTGTAAAACAAAAGGTCTCAATGTGTTCACTGGATCAAGCCGATTGCACAGATAACACATATGTATTATTCGGCCAAACTTTCTGTTTGCCATGTTGTTTTACTTTAAAAACCTACTTTTTCGAACTCCTCCCACACCGATTGTCCAATTTTCAGCAAAATTGAATCATAACATCTTTAGACCATGCTGACAAAAAGTTATGAAAAGAAAGTTGATTCGTGAAACCGTTTTCAAATACCGCGCAAATGAAATTGACTTAATGCGCACAAAAATAAGTCAGGCTATATCTCTGCGATGCTTTAACATATTCTAACCAAACTTGGTACGTGTTATGTCAACCATGATGTAAGGATGCCTGCAGAGTTTTGGGGCCAGCGCCACCTAGTGGTCCAGAGATACAAAAATGTGACATTTTTTTATTATTACTTCAGAATGCTTTAGCCAAAAATCACAAACCTGGTCTCTTTAGATTCGTGGCATTATGCTGAGCCGTAGCATAGCCAATGTTGCCATATCGACCATTTTGAATTTTGTCAAAAAGTGCTTTATTTTATGAACGCATTGCCGTATCATTACAAAACTCGATGATGATTTTTCAACCATTTAGACTGAAGTCTTATTGAAATGTCTTTAGATGCTTACTGCCATTGGTCTGCTGATGTCTGGTCTTGTTGTGTGACATTTAATGGCCTCCTAAGTGCTTGGCCCTGGCCATGGCTGCTTGCAGCTATATTTAGGCCAGCGCGCAAGGTGCGTAGGCACCTATTGGAATCGTTAGAATTCTTTTTATTATTAGACCCGAGCCGGTGATAACCGGAAGGGTCTATTATTTTTGATAGCGTCCGTTATTATTAGGCCCGAGCCGGTGATGGCCGGGAGGGCCTATTGTTTTTGCTCGATTTTTTTTTTTTTTTATCTTTATTGTGACCAAATGATCCTAAATTTGACCCAGTGAACATGCACAAAAAGTCATTATATTGGTCCCAGACTTCAAGCTCGGCAAAAATGGTATGTATTTGAAGACGCCGAAAAAAAAATACGAAAAATGACTCAGTGGCGAATTCTACAAAATCAAAATACATTGGGCCTATGGAAAGTGAAAGTAACTTTTTCCAACGTAGAAAAATGAAACTTGGTATATCCATAGGACACCTCAGGGCAAACAGAAAAGTCAATGACAGTCACACCCTAAACTTAACAGGAAGTCCGCCATGTGGGGTGAAACGCGGCCACTAAAATCGCACTTTGCGCAGAAAGATGCAAATCATTGTGTTTTAATCTAAATGGCCCCAAATTTGGTGAGTATCATCTAGACACGTGTGCCAACCAAAGTTGTGACTTTGTTGTTGATATCTTATCGGGTATGGGTGTGGCAAGCCTGTAACGAGGTGGCCATTTTTGTGAAAATAAAACGCCTCTTATCTCAAACGCCTTCTCGGATCGAGTTGGACCCAAAAAGGCGTTTGTGCACATTCATGACCTGAACACAAAAATATGTAAATAAAAGGGTTATCTTTAGAAATGGCTCTCCAGCGCCCCTACAAACTTATAATGGACCCAAGAATTTAGTTTGTCATAGAGACATAAAATTTTGTACACACATCTCTTATGTCATGACGAGCATAAAAGCCAATGACAACCACCCCTATCTATAAATGTGTTGCCATAGCAACGCCCCAAAAATGTGAAAAAGTCAATGGGAAGTGAAATTTTTAGTTTGTTGTAGGCAATAAAACTTGGTACACACATCCACCATGGGCTTATGAACAAAAAGCCAATGGGGACCACACCCTATCACACACAGGAAGGCGGCCATTTTGAATTGAAAATGTGAACCGACTTAAAATACACCTCTTTTTAAAAGTACACAGAAAAAGCTGCTTCATTCCACAGACACCAAACTTGGGCAAAATGAGCTAAACACATGTATGTAAATGAGACAAGTGTTTTCTAGACTTTTTGCTCGAGTTATATTTTTTTATTATAATTCGGTATATATTTTTTATTATAATTTTTCTGTAAAATGATCCTCAATTTAACCCAGTAAACGAACAACTAAAAGTCATTTTTATTGGTCCCAGACTTCAAGCCTGGCAAAAATTTATGTATTTGAAGTCACTAAAAAAATACTAAAAATGACTCAGTGGCGACCCCTACAAAAGTCAAAATACATTGGGCCTATGGAAAGTGAAAGTAACTTTTTCCAACGTAGAAAATGAAACTTGGTATATCCATAGGACACCTCAGGGCAAACAGAAAAGTCAATGACAGTCACACCCTAAACTTAACAGGAAGTCCGCCATGTGGGGTGAAACGCTGCCACTAAAATCGCACTTTGCGCAGAAAAGATGCAAATCATTGTGTTTTAATCTAAATGGCCCCAAATTTGGTGAGTATCATCTAGACATGTGCCAACCAAAGTTGTGACTTTGTTGTTGATATCTTATCGGGTATGGGTGTGGCAAGCCTGTAACGAGGTGGCCATTTTTGTGAAAATAAAACGTCTCTTAACTCTCAAACGCCTTCTCGGATCGAGTTGGACCCAAAAAGGCGTTTGTGCACATTCATGACCTGAACACAAAAATATGTAAATAAAAGGGTTATCTTTAGAAATGGCTCTCCAGCGCCCCCTACAAACTTATAATGGACCCAAGAATTTAGTTTGTCATAGAGACATAAAATTTTGTACACACATCTCTTATGTCATGACGAGCATAAAAGCCAATGACAACCACCCCTATCTATAAATGTGTTGCCATAGCAACGCCCCAAAAATGTGAAAAAGTCAATGGGAAGTGAAATTTTTAGTTTGTTGTAGGCAAATAAAACTTGGTACACACATCCACCATGGGCTTATGAACAAAAAGCCAATGGGGACCACACCCTATCACACACAGGAAGGCGGCCATTTTGAATTGAAAATGTGAACCGACTTAAAATACACTCTCTTTTTAAAAGTACACAGAAAAAGCTGCTTCATTCCACAGACACCAAACTTGGGCAAAATGAGCTAAACACATGTATGTAAATGAGACAAGTGTTTTTCTAGACTTTTTGCTCGAGTTATATTTTTTTATTATAATTCGGTATATATTTTTTATTATAATTTTTCTGTAAAATGATCCTCAATTTAACCCAGTAAACGAACAACTAAAAGTCATTTTTATTGGTCCCAGACTTCAAGCCTGGCAAAAAATTTATGTATTTGAAGTCCCCGAAAAAAAAATACGAAAAATGACTCAGTGGCGACCCCTAGAAAAGTAAAAATACATTGGGCCTATGGAAAGTGAAAGTAACTTTATTACAATGTAGAAAATGAAACTTGGTACATCCATAGGACACCTCAGGGCAAACTGAAAAGTTTATTACAGCCATATCGTAAACTCAACAGAAAATCTACTATGTTGGGTGTAATGCGTGGCCACCTAAATCGCACTCCTTGTGTCTAAAGGCTTTTCATCTAAACAGCTCCAAATTTGGTGAGTATCATCTAGACACGTGTGCCAAAAAAAAAAATCAATTTGTTTTTTGATACATTTGTGGCTGTGGTCGTAATGAGTCTGTGAAGAGGCAACCTTTGGGAAATAAATGCCATTTCCCAATTGCCAGGATCCTTCCTTTAGAGGAGGCCCCTCCAGAGCCACGGCTAGAGTCTTAGAAAACTCCTCAGAATCCTTTTACCGTGAAGTTTACGCTTTAAAGCACGAGTGCATGTGTCCCCGCGGTCTCAAGGGAGGCGAGGGCCTTTATCGCCGCTATGCTTTAATTAGACCCGAGCCGGTGATAACCGGAAGGGTCTATTATTTTTGATAGCGTCCGTTATTATTAGACCCGAGCCGGTGATAACCGGAAGGGTCTATTATTTCTGATAGCGTCCGTTATTATTATTATTATTATTATTATTATTATTCTTCTTCTGCTCTTTGAGGGCAAATTTGACCCCCTGAACATGCACGAAAACTCAGGAAACTTTGCCCAAAATTCAAGCCCGGCGAAAAATTTATAGAAATGAAGTCCGCAAGAAAAAATATGAAAAAATGACTCAGTGGCGACCCTGAAAAGTCAAAATACATTGGGCCTATGGAAAGTGAAAGTAACTTTTTCCAACGTAGAAAATGAAACTTGGTACATCCATAGGACACCTTAGGGCAAATATAAAAGTCTATGACAGCCACACCCTAAACTCAACAGGAAGTCCGCCATGTGGGGTGGAACGCGCCACTAAAATCGCACTCTCACGCAAAATGATTCAACTCATCGTGTTTTTATCTAAATGGCCCCAAATTTGGTGAGTATCATCTAGACACGTGTGCCAACCAAAGTTAACACTTTGTTGTAGATATCTTATCGGGTATGGGTGTGGCAAGCCTGTAACAAGGTGGCCATTTTTGTGAAAATAAAATGTCTTAACTCTCAAACGCCTTCTCGGATCAAGTCGGACCCAAAAGGCGTTTGTGCACATTCATGACCTGAACACAAAGATATGTAAATAAAAGGGTTATCTTTAGAAATGGCTCTCCAGCGCCCCTACAAACTTATAATGGGAGCCAAGAATTTAGTTTGTCATAGAGACTTCAAATTTGGTACACACATCTCTTATGTCATGACGAACATAAAAGCCAATGACAACCACCCCCTATCTATAAATGTGTTGCCATAGCAACGCCCCAAATATGTGGACAAAGTCAATGGGAAGTGAAAATTTTAGTTTATCATAAGCAAATGAAACTTGGTACACACATCCAGTATGGGCTTATGAACAAAAAGCCAATGGTGACCACCCCTATCTATAAATGTGTTGCCATAGCAACGCCCCAAATATGTGGACAAGTCAATAGGAAGTGAAAATTTTAGTTTGTCGTAAGCAAATGAAACTTGGTACACACATCCAGTATGGGCTTATGAACAAAAAAGCCAATGGTGACCACACCCTATCACACACGGGAAGGCGGCCATTTTTAATTGAATATGTGATTTGCCTTAGAGTACACATCTCTTTTAAAAAACAGTACTTTGTTTTTCTCGCCTTAGCCCAAGCATAATCTATTATTTTCAAAAGTTCAGACAGCTCCCAGGAAAACCAGGGATTGTGGAGACCTTTAACTCTAAATTACAAGGTGGTGTAGCAGGCCCCAGCAGTAGCACAGGCCCGAGGTGATGAATCAGGATCCAGCCAGAAGAAGATTCAAGCAGTAGCACAGGCCTGGTTATTTGACATTACTGTGAAGTTTACGCTTTAAAGCACAAAATGCAATCCTCCGAGTGCATGTGTCCCCGCGGTCTCAAGGGAGGCGAGGGTCTTTATCGCCGCTTGCGGCTTTAATTATTATTATTATTCTGCTCTTGAGGGCAAATTTGACCCTGAACATGCACTAAAACTCAGGAAACTTTGCCCAAAATTCAAGCCCGCGAAAAATTTATAGAAATGAAGTCCGCAAGAAAAATATGAAAAATGACTCAGTGGCGACCCTAGAAAAGTCAAAATACATTGGCCTATGGAAAGTGAAAGTAACTTTTTCCAACGTAGAAAATGAAACTTGGTACATCCATAGAACACCTTAGGGCAAATATAAAGTCTATGACAGCCACACCCTAAACTCAACAGGAAGTCCGCCATGTGGGGTGGAACGCTGCCACTAAATCGCACTGCGCAAAATGATTCAATTCATCGTGTTTTTATCTAAATGGCCCAAATTTGGTGAGTATCATCTAGACACGTATGTGCAACCAAAGTATCACTTTGTTGTAGATATCTTATCGGGTATGGGTGTGGCAAGCCTGTAACGAGGGGGCCATTTTTGTGAAAATAAAATGTCTTATCTCTCAAACGCCTTTTCGGATCGAGTTGGACCTAAAAGGCGTTTGTGCACATTCATGACCTGAACACAAAGATATGTAAATAAAAGGGTTATCTTTAGAAATGGCTCTCCAGCGCCCCCTACAAACTTATAATGGGAGCTTAGAATTTAGTTTGTCATAGAGACTTCAAATTTGGTACACACATCTCTTATGTCATGACGAGCATAAAAGCCAATGACAACCACCCCCTATCTATAAATGTGTTGCCATAGAAACGCCCCAAATATGTGGACAAAGTCAATGGGAAGTGAAAATTTTAGTTTATCATAAGCAAATGAAACTTGGTACACACATCCAGTATGGGCTTATGAACAAAAGCCAATGGTGACCACCCCCTATCTATAAATGTGTTGCCATAGCAACGCCCCAAATATGTGGACAAAGTCAATAGGAAGTGAAAATTTTAGTTTATCATAAGCAAATGAAACTTGGTACACACATCCAGTATGGGCTTATGAACAAAAAGCCAATGGTGACCACCCCTATCTATAAATGTGTTGCCATAGCAACGCCCCAAATATGTGGACAAAGTCAATAGGAAGTGAAAATTTTAGTTTGTCGTAAGCAAATGAAACTTGGTACACACATCCAGTATGGGCTTATGAACAAAAAGCCAATGGTGACCACACTCTATCACACACGGAAGGCGGCCATTTTGAATTGAATATCTGATTTGCCTTAGAATACACCTCTTTAAAAACAGTACTTTGTTTTTCTCGCTTAGCCCAAGCATAATCTATTATTTTCAAAAGTTCAGACAGCTCCCAGGAAAACCAGGGATTGTGGAGGCCTTTAACTCTAAATTACAAGGTGGTGTAGCAGGACCCCAGGAGTAGCACAGGCCCGAGGTGATGAAGCAGGATCCAGCCAGAAGAAGATTCAAGCAGTAGCACAGGCCTGGTTATTTGACATTACTGTGAAGTTTACGCTTTAAAGCACAAAATGCAATCCTCCGAGTACATGATTCCCCGCGGTCTCAAGGGAGGCGAGGGTCTTTATCGCCGCTATGGCTTTAATTAGGCCCGAGCCGGTGATGGCCGGGAGGGCCTATTGTTTTGCTCGGATTTTTTTTTTTTTTTTTTTTTTTTTTATCTTTATTGTGACCAAATGATCCTAAATTTGACCCAGTGAACATGCACAAAAAGTCATTATATTGGTCCCAGACTTCAAGCTCGGCAAAAATTTATGTATTTGAAGTCCAAAAAAATACGAAAATGACTCAGTGGCGAATTCCTACAAAATCAAAATACATTGGGCCTATGGAAAGTGAAAGTAACTTTTTCCAACGTAGAAAAATGAAACTTGGTATATCCATAGGACACCTCAGGGCAAACAGAAAAGTCAATGACAGTCACACCCTAAACTTAACAGGAAGTCCGCCATGTGGTGAAACGCGCCACTAAAATCGCACTCTTGCGCAGAAAGATGCAAATCATTGTGTTTTAATCTAAATGGCCCCAAATTTGGTGAGTATCATCTAGACACGTGTGCCAACCAAAGTTGTGACTTTGTTGTTGATATCTTATCGGGTATGGGTGTGGCAAGCCTGTAACGAGGTGGCCATTTTTGTGAAAATAAAACGCCTTTAACTCTCAAACGCCTTCTCGGATCGAGTTGGACCCAAAAAGGCGTTTGTGCACATTCATGACCTGAACACAAAAATATGTAAATAAAAGGGTTATCTTTAGAAATGGCTCTAGCGCCCCCTACAAACTTATAATGGACCCAAGAATTTAGTTTGTCATAGAGACATAAAATTTTGTACACACATCTCTTATGTCATGACGAGCATAAAAGCCAATGACAACCACCCCTATCTATAAATGTGTTGCCATAGCAACGCCCCAAAAATGTGAAAAAGTCAATGGGAAGTGAAATTTTTAGTTTGTTGTAGGCAAATAAAACTTGGTACACACATCCACCATGGGCTTATGAACAAAAAGCCAATGGGGACCACACCCTATCACACACAGGAAGGCGGCCATTTTGAATTGAAAATGTGAACCGACTTAAAATACACCTCTTTTTTAAAAGTACACAGAAAAAGCTGCTTCATTCCACAGACACCAAACTTGGGCAAAATGAGCTAAACACATGTATGTAAATGAGACAAGTGTTTTTCTAGACTTTTTGCTCGAGTTATATTTTTTTTATTATAATTCGTATATATTTTTTATTATAATTTTTCTGTAAAATGATCCTCAATTTAACCCAGTAAACGAACAACTAAAAGTCATTTTTATTGGTCCCAGACTTCAAGCCTGGCAAAAATTTATGTATTTGAAGTCGCTAAAAAAATACGAAAAATGACTCAGTGGCGACCCCTACAAAAGTCAAAATACATTGGGCCTATGGAAAGTGAAAGTAACTTTTTCCAACGTAGAAAAATGAAACTTGGTATATCCATAGGACACCTCAGGGCAAACAGAAAAGTCAATGACAGTCACACCCTAAACTTAACAGGAAGTCCGCCATGTGGGGTGAAACGCTGCCACTAAAATCGCACTTTGCGCAGAAAGATGCAAATCATTGTGTTTTAATCTAAATGGCCCCAAATTTGGTGAGTATCATCTAGACACGTGTGCCAACCAAAGTTGTGACTTTGTTGTTGATATCTTATCGGGTATGGGTGTGGCAAGCCTGTAACGAGGTGGCCATTTTTGTGAAAATAAACGCCTTCTTAACTCCTCAAACGCCTTCTCGGATCGAGTTGGACCCAAAAAGGCGTTTGTGCACATTCATGACCTGAACACAAAAATATGTAAATAAAAGGGTTATCTTTAGAAATGGCTCTCCCAGCGCCCCTACAAACTTATAATGGGACCTAAGAATTTAGTTTGTCATAGAGACATAAAATTTGGTACACACATCTCTTATGTCATGACGAGCATAAAAGCCAATGACAACCACCCCTATCTATAAATGTGTTGCCATAGCAACGCCCCAAATATTTGGAAAAAGTCAATGGGAAGTGAAAATTTTAGTTTGTCGTAGGCAAATGAAACTTGGTACACACATCCAGCATGGGCTTATGAACAAAAAGCCAATGGGGACTACACCCTATCACACACGGAAGGCGGCCATTTTGAATTGAAAATGTGAACCGACTTAAAATACACTCTTTTTAAAAGAACTCAGAAAATAGCTGCTTCATTCCACAGACACCAAACTTGGGCAAAATGAGCTAAACACATGTATGTAAAATAGACAAGTGTTTTTCTAGACTTTTTGCTCGAGTTATATTTTATTTTATTATAATTTGGTATATTTTTTTATTATAATTTTTCTGCAAAATGATCCTCAATTTGACCCAGTAAACGTGCAACTAAAAGTCATTTTTATTGGTCCCAGACTTCAAGCTCGGCGAAAATTTATGTATTTGAAGTCACTAAAAAATATGAAAATGACTCAGTGGCGAATTCCCTACAAAAGTCAAAATACATTGGGCCTATGGAAAGTGAAAGTAACTTTTTCCAACGTAGAAAAATGAAACTTGGTACATCCATAGGACACCTCAGGGCAACAGAAAATGTATTACAGCCATATCGTAAACTCAACAGGAAATCTACTATGTTGGGTGTATGCGTGACCACCTAAATTGCACCCCCTTGTGTCTAAAGGCTTTTCATCTAAACAGCTCCAAATTTGGTGAGTATCATCTAGACACGCAAAAAAAGTTATCAATTTGTTTTTTGATAGATTTGTGGCTGTGGTCGTAATGAGTCTGTGAAGAGGCAAATTATTGGGAAATAAATGCCATTTCCTAATGCCAGGATCCTTCTCAACAGAAAATGTTGGGTGGAATACATGACCACCTAAATCGTACACTTTGTGCTAAAGGGTTTTCATCTAAACAGCTCCAAATTTGCTTCAAGCAAGCACGACAATCCTCCGAATATATGTGTCCGAGCCGGTCTCAAGGGAGGCGAGGGCCTTTATCGCCGCCATGGGCTTTAATTATTATTATTATTCTGCTCTTTGAGGGCAAATTTGACCCCTGAACATGCACTAAAACTCAGGAAACTTTGCCCAAAATTCAAGCCCGGCGAAAAATTTATAGAAATGAAGTCCGCAAGAAAAATATGAAAAATGACTCAGTGGCGACCCCTGGAAAAGTCGAAATACATTGGGCCTATGGAAAGTGAAAGTAACTTTTTTCCAACGTAGAAAAATGAAACTTGGTACATCCATAGGACACCTCAGGGCAAATATAAAAGTCTATGACAGCCACACCCTAAACTCAACAGGAAGTCCGACGTGTGGGGTGGAACGCGCGGCCACCTAAATCGCACTCCTCGCGCAAAATGATTCAATTCATCGTGTTATTATCTAAAAGGCCCCAAATTTGGTGAGTATCATCTAGACACGTATGTCAACCAAAGCTATCACTTTGTTGTAGATATCTTATCGGGTATGGGTGTGGCAAGCCTGTAACGAGGGGGCCATTTTTGTGAAAATAAAATGTCTCTTAATTCTCAAACGCCTTTTCGGATCAAGTCGGACCCAAAAAGGAGTTTGTGCACAATCATGACCTGAACACAAAGATATGTAAATAAAAGGGTTATCTTTAGAAATGGCTCTCCAGCGCCCCCTACAAACTTATAATGGGAGCTTAGAATTTAGTTTGTCATAGAGACTTCAAATTTGGTACACACATCTCTTATGTCATGACGAACATAAAAGCCAATGACAACCACCCCCTATCTATAAATGTGTTGCCATAGCAACGCCCCAAATATGTGGACAAAGTCAATGGGAAGTGAAAATTTTAGTTTATCATAAGCAAATGAAACTTGGTACACACATCCAGTATGGGCTTATGAACAAAAAAGCCAATTGTGACCACACCCTATCATACACAGGAAGGCAGCCATTTTGAATTGAATGTGAGAATCTTCTTAGAATACACCTCTCTTTTAAAAAACAGTACTTTGATTTTCTCGCCTTAGCCCAAGCATAATCTATTATTTTCAAAAGTTCAGACAGCTCCCAGGAAAACCAGGGATTGTGGAGGCCTTTAACTCTAAATTACAAGGTGGTGTAGCAGGACGCAGGAGTAGCACAGGCCCGAGGTGATGAAGCAGGATCCAGCCAGAAGAAGATTCAAGCAGTAGCACAGGCCTGGTTATTTGACATGACTGTGAAGTTTACGCTTTAAAGCACAAAATGCAATCCTCCGAGTACATGATTCCCCGCGGTCTCAAGGGAGGCGAGGGTCTTTATCGCGCTATGCGGCTTTAATTAGACCAGCCGGTGATAACCGGAAGGGTCTATTATTTCTGATAGCGTCCGTTATTATTATTATTATTATTATTATTATTCTTCTGCTCTTTGAGGGCAAATTTGACCCCCTGAACATGCACGAAAACTCAGGAAACTTTGTCCAAAATTCAAGCCCGTAAAAATTTATAGAAATGAAGTCCGCAAGAAAAATATGAAAAATGACTCAGTGGCGACCCCTGGAAAAGTCGAAATACATTGGGCCTATGGAAAGTGAAAGTAACTTTTTTCCAATGTAGAAAAATGAAACTTGGTACATCCATAGGACACCTTAGGGCAAATATAAAAGTCTATGACAGCCACACCCTAAAGTCAACAGGAAGTCCGCTGTGCAGGTGGAACGCGGCCACCTAAATCGCACTCCTCGCGCAAAATGATTCAATTCATCGTGTTTTTATCTAAAAGGCCCCAAATTTGGTGAGTATCATCTAGACACGTATGTCAACCAAAGCTATCACTTTGTTGTAGATATCTTATCGGGTATGGGTGTGGCAAGCCTGTAACGAGGGGCCATTTTTGTGAAAATAAACGTCTTAACTCTCAAACGCCTTCTCGGATCGAGTTGGACCCAAAAAGGCGTTTGTGCACATTCATAACCTGAACACAAAGATATGTAAATAAAAGGGTTATCTTTAGAAATAAGTTCTTAAATGGCTCTCAGGCCCCAATTAATGGAGTTAGTTAGTTTGTCATAGAGACATAAAATTTGGTACACACATCTCTTATGTCATGACGAACATAAAAGCCAATGACAACCACCCCCTATCTATAAATGTGTTGCCATAGCAACGCCCAAATATGTGGACAAAGTCAATGGGAAGTGAAAATTTTAGTTTGTCGTAAGCAAATGAAACTTGGTACACACATCCAGTATTGGCTTATGAACAAAAAGCCAATGGTGACCACCCCTATCTATAAATGTGTTGCCATAGCAACGCCCCAAATATGTGGACAAAGTCAATAGGAAGTGAAAATTTTACTTTGTCGTAAGCAAATGAAACTTGGTACACACATCCAGTATGGGCTTATGAACAAAAAAGCCAATTGTGACAACACCCTATCATACACGGAAGGCGGCCATTTTGAATTGAATGTGAGAATCTTCTTAGAATACACCTCTCTTTAAAAAACAGTACTTTGTTTTTCTCGCCTTAGCCCAAGCATAATCTATTATTTTCAAAAGTTCAGACAGCTCCCAGGAAAACCAGGGATTGTGGAGGCCTTTAACTCTAAATTACAAGGTGGTGTAGCAGGACGCAGGAGTAGCACAGGCCCGAGGTGATGAAGCTGGATCCAGCCAGAAGAAGATTCAAGCAGTAGCACAGGCCTGGTTATTTGACATTACTGTGAAGTTTACGCTTTAAAGCACAAAATGCAATCCTCCGAGTACATGATTCCCCGCGGTCTCAAGGGAGGCGAGGGTCTTTATCGCCGCTTGCGGCTTTAATTAGACCCGAGCCGGTGATAACCGGAAGGGTCTATTATTTCTGATAGCGTCCGTTATTATTCTTCTTCTGCTCTTTGAGGGCAAATTTGACCCCCTGAACATGCACGAAAACTCAGGAAACTTTGCCCAAAATTCAAGCCCGGCGAAAAATTTATAGAAATGAAGTCCGTAAGAGAAAAATATGAAAAAATGACTCAGTGGCGACCCCTGGAAAAGTCAAAATACATTGGGCCTATGGAAAGTGAAAGTAACTTTTTTCCAACGTAGAAAAATGAAACTTGGTACATTAATAGGACACCTCAGGGCAAATATAAAAGTCTATGACAGCCACACCCTAAACTCAACAGGAAGTCCGCCATGTGGGGTGGAACGCGCGGCCACTAAAATCGTGACTGCGAAAATGATTCAACTCATCGTGTTTTATCTAAATGGCCCCAAATTTGGTGAGTATCATCTAGACACGTGTGTCAACCAAAGTTATAACTTTGTTGTAGATGGCGTTTGTGCACATTCATGACCTGAACACAAAAATATGTAAATAAAAGGGTTATCTTTAGAAATGGCTCTCCAGCGCCCCCTACAAACTTATAATGGGACCCAAGAATTTAGTTTGTTATAGAGACATAAAATTTGGTACACATCTCTTATGTCATGACAAAAAGCCAATGACAACCACCCCTATCTATAAATGTGTTACCATAGCAACGCCAAATATGTGGACAAAGTCAATGGGAAGTGAAAATTTTAGTTTATCATAAGCAAATGAAACTTGGTACACACATCCAGTATGGGCTTTTCAAAAAAGCCAATGGTGACCACACCCTATCTATAAATGTGTTGCCATAGCAACGCCCCAAATATGTGGACAAAGTCAATAGGAAGTGAAAATTTTAGTTTATCATAAGCAAATGAAACTTGGTACACACATCCAGTATGGGCTTATGAACAAAAAGCCAATGGTGACCACCCTATCTATAAATGTGTTGCCATGCAACGCCCCAAATATGTGGACAAAGTCAATAGGAAGTGAAATTTTAGTTTATTAGCAAATGAAATGAAACTTGGTACACACATCACAGTATGGGCTTATGAAAAAAGCCAATGGTGACCACACCCTATCACACACGGAAGGCGGCCATTTTGAATTGAATATGTGAATCTTCTTAGAATACACCTCTTTTAAAAACAGTACTTTGATTTTCTCGCCTTAGCCCAAGCATAATCTATTATTTTCAAAAGTTCAGACAGCTCCCAGGAAAACCAGGGATTGTGGAGGCCTTTAACTCTAAATTACAAGGTGGTGTAGCAGGCCCCAGCAGTAGCACACAGGCCCGAGGTGACGAAGCAGGATCCAGCCAGAAGAAGATTCAAGCAGTAGCACAGGCCTGGTTATTTGACATTACTGTGAAGTTTACGCTTTAAAGCACAAAATGCAATCCTCCGAGTACATGATTCCCAGCGTGGTCTCAAGGGAGGCGAGGGTCTTTATCGCCGCTATGCTTTAATTATTCTTCTTTTCAATGGAAGTCTATGGCAGGCCATAGAACCGTTTGATAAAAAGTTGTGAAATTTGGTACACTCATTAAGGACAGTCCAGTCATTGATCTTAGCAAATTTGAAGTGTCTAAGTCAATATCTCTAGCGCCACCAACTGTCCAAAGTTGGACTTATGTTTATGCTAATAACTTTTGAACCCTAAGGCCTAGAATGAAAATTCTTTTTTCCACTGATTCCTTGGGTCAAGGCGATTCGATTGCACCCTATGACGTCATTTTCCGCCTAGATAATTTTTCCGCCATTTTGAATTTTACGAAAAACCTACTTTTGCGAACTCGTCCTAGGCCGTAGCCCCGATTCTCATGAAAATTGAACCAGATCATCTCCAGACTATGGTGACAAAAAGTTATTAAAAGAAAGTTGATTAGTCAAACTGTTGTTGAATACCGCGCAAATGAAATCGACTTAATGCGCACAAAAATAAAAGTCAGGCTATATCTCTGCGATGCTTTAACATATTCTAACCAAACTTAGTACGTGTTATAGCAACCGTGACTTGAGGATGCCTGCAGAGTTTTGGCGCAGCGCCACCTAGTGGTCCGGAGATACAAAAATGTGCCCTTTTTTAATTATTACTTCAGAATGCTTCGGCCAAAAATCACAAACCCGGTCTCTTTAGATTCGTGGCATCATGCCGAGTCGTAGCATATGCAATTTTCCCGTATCAACTAATTTGGGAGTCGGCCATTTTGAATTTTGTCAAAAAGTGCTCTATTTTTTGAACGCATTGCCGCATCATTACGAAACTTGGTATGCGTCTTCAGCACCAAGTCCTGAAGGTACTCAAAAAGTTTTGGGGCAGCGCCATCTTGTGGTCAAAAGTTATAACAAAATTCACAAATATGCTAATAACTTTTGATTACGTTAACCTATTGTAAAACATATGGTCTCAATGTGTTCACTGGATCAAGCCGAGAGCACAGATAACACATATGTCCTATTCGGCCAAACTTTCTGTTTGCCATGTTGTTTTACTTTAAAAACCTACTTTTTCGAACTCCTCCCACACCGATTGTCCAATTTTCAGCAAAATTGAATCATAACATCTTCAGACCATGCTGACAAAAAGTTATTAAAAGAAAGTTGATTCGTGAAACCGTTTTCAAATACCGCGCAAATGAAATTGACTTAATGCGCACAAAAATAAGTCAGGCTATATCTCTGCGATGCTTTAACATATTCTAACCAAACTTGGTACGTGTTATGTCAACCATGACTTAAGGATGCCTGCAGAGTTTTGGGCCAGCGCCACCTAGTGGTCCAGAGATACAAAAATGTGACATTTTTTTATTATTACTTCAGAATGCTTTAGCCAAAAATCACAAACCTGGTCTCTTTAGATTCGTGGCATTATGCTGAGCCGTAGCAAAGCCAATTTTGCCATATCGACCATTTTGAATTTTTTAAAAAGTGCTATATTTTATGAACGCATTGCCATATCATTACAAAACTCGGTGATGATTTTTCAACCATTTAGACTGAAGTCTTATTGAAATGTCTTTAGATGCTTACTGCCGCTGGTCTGCTGCTGCCGGCCGTGTCGATGACATTTAATGGCCTCCTTGGTGCTTGAAGTTTGGCGAGTTGTTTTTCTTTAAAAACCATATTGACCATTTTGAATTTGTCAAAAGTGTATTTTATGAACCCATTGCCGTATCATTACAAAACTATGTGATTTTTTTTCAGCCATTTACACCAGAAGTCTTATTGAAATGTCTTTAGATGCTTCTGCCTTGGTCTGCTGATGTCTGGTCTTGTTGTGACATTTAATGGCCTCCTAAGTGCATATCCAATTTTGGCACCTATTAGCTATATTTATTATTATTCTTCTTTTCCAATGGAAGTCTATGGCAGGCCATAGAACCGTTTGATAAAAAGTTGTGAAATTTGGTACACTCATTAAGGACAGTCCAGTCATTGATCTTAGCAAATTTGAAGTGTCTAAGTCAATATCTCTAGCGCCACCAACTGTCCAAAGTTGGACTTATGTTTATGCTAATAACTTTTGAACCCTAAGGCCTAGAATGAAAATTCTTTTTTCCACTGATTCCTTGGGTCAAGGCGATTCGATTGCACCCTATGACGTCATTTTCCGCCTAGATAATTTTTCCGCCATTTTGAATTTTACAAAAACCTACTTTTGCGAACTCGTCCTAGGCCGAAGCCCGATTTTCATGAAAATTGAACCAGATCATCTCCAGACTATGCTGACAAAAAGTTATTAAAAGAAAGTTGATTCCAAACCGTTGTCGAATACCGCGCTAATGAAATTTGACTTAGCGCACAAAAATAAAAGTCAGGCTATATCTCTGCGATGCTTTAATATATTCTAACCAAACTTAGTACGTGTTATGTCAACCGTGACTTGAGGATGCCTGCAGAGTTTTGGCGCAGCGCCACCTAGTGGTCCGAGATACAAAAATGTGACCTTTTTGATTATTACTTCAGAATGCTTTGGCCAAAAATCACAAACCCGGTCTCTTTAGATTCGTGGCATCATGCCGAGTCGTAGCATATCCAATTTTCCCGTGTCAACTATTTTGGGAGTCGGCCATTTTGAATTTTGTCAAAAGTGCTATATTTTTAACGCATTGCGAATCATTATGAAACTTGGTTTGCGTCTTCGGCACCAAGTCCTGAAGGTACTCAAAAAGTTTTGGGGCAGCGCCACCTTGTGGTCAAAAGTTATAACCAAATTCACAAATATGCTAATAACTTTTGATTACGTTAACCTATTGTAAAACATATGGTCTCAATGTGTTCACTGGATCAAGCCGAGAGCACAGATAACACATATGTCCTATTCGGCCAAACTTTCTGTTTGCCATGTTGTTTTACTTTAAAAACCTACTTTTTCGAACTCCTCCCACACCGTTTGTCCAATTTTCAGCAAAATTGAATCATAACATCTTCAGACCATGCTGACAAAAAGTTATTAAAAGAAAGTTGATTCGTGAAACCGTTGTCGAAAACCGCGCAAATGAAATTGACTTAATGCGCACAAAAATAAGTCAGGCTATATCTCTGCGATGCTTTAACATATTCTAACCAAACTTAGTACGTGTTATGTCAACCATGACTTAAGGATGCCTGCAGAGTTTTGGGCCAGCGCCACCTAGTGGTCCAGAGATACAAAAATGTGACATTTTTTTATGATTACTTCAGAATGCTTTAGCCAAAAATCACAAACCTGGTCTCTTTAGATTCGTGGCATTATGCTGAGCCGTAGCAAAGCCAATTTTGCCATATCGACCATTTTGAATTTTGTCAAAAAGTGCTATATTTTATGAACGCATTGCCGTATCATTACAAAACTCGATGATGATTTTTCAACCATTTAGACTGAAGTCTTATTGAAATGTCTTTAGATGCTTACTGCCGTTGGTCTGCTGCTGCCGGCCGTGTCGTTGTGACATTTAATGGCCTCCTTGGTGCTTGAAGTTTGGCCGAGTTGTTTTTCTTTAAAAACCATATTGACCATTTTGAATTTTGTCAAAGTGCTATAAAACTCGGTGATGATTTTTCAGCCATTTACACCGAAGTCTTATTGAAATGTCTTTAGATGCTTACTGCCGTTGGTCTGCTGATGTCTGGTCTTGTTGTGTGACATTTAATGGCCTCCTAAGTGCTTGGCCCCGTCATGGCTGCTTGCAGCTATATTTATTATTATTATTCTGCATGGAAGTCAATGGTAGGCCATAGAACCGTTTGATAAAAAGTTGTGAAATTTGGTACACTCATTAAGGACAGTCCAGTCATTGATCTTAGTAAATTTGAAGTGTCTAAGTCAATATCTCTAGCGCCACCAACTGTCCAAAGTTGGACTTATGTTTATGTTGATAACTTTTGAACCCTAAGGCCTAGAATGAAAATTCTTTTTTCCAGTGATTCCTTGGGTAAAGATGATTCGATTGCACCCTATGACGTCATTTTCGAGCTAGAAAATTTTCCGCCATTTTGAATTATACAAAAAACCTACTTTTGCGAACTCGTCCTAGGCCGTAGCCCCGATTTTCATGAAAATTGAACCAGATCATCTCCAGCCTATGTTGACAAAAAGTTATTAAAAGAAAGTTGATTCGTCAAATCGTTGTCGAATACCGCGCAAATGAAATCGACTTAGCGCACAAAAATAAAAGTCAGGCTATATCTCTGCGATGCTTTAACGTATTCTAACCAAACTTAGTACGTGTTATGGCAACCGTGACTTGAGGATGCCTGCAGAGTTTTGGTGCAGCGCCACCTAGTGGTCCGGAGATGCAAAAATGTGAACTTTTTCGATTATTACTTCAGAATGCTTTATCCAAAAATCACAAACCCGGTCTCTTTAGATTCGTGGCATCATGCCGAGCCGTAGCGTATCCAATTTTCCCGTATCAACTATTTTGGGAGTCGGCCATTTTGAATTTTCTAAAAATTGTACTTTTGCAAACTCCTCCTAGGCCGTGGCCCCGATTTTCATGAAAATTGAACCACATCATCTTCAGACTATGGTGACAAAAAGTTATTAAAAGAAAGTTGATACGTCAAAGCGTTTTCGAATACCGCGCAAATGAAATCGACTTAATGCGCACAATGATAAAACTAAGGCTATATATCTGCGATGCTCAGCTTAACTACCCAGTGCTGGAGGGGTATGCAGCATCAATTTTGGCGCCCCCCCCCCCAAAAAAATAAAAATAAAAAAATGTTAGCTACGAAATGTTTGCTACCACAAAATCTAGAGCTGTCTGTAGTCCAAAAATCACAAACCCGGTCTCTTTAGATTCGTGGTGTCATGCCGAGCCGTATGCAATTTTGCCGTATCGACTATTTTGAAAGTCGGCCATTTTGAATTTTGTCAAAAGTGCTCTATTTTTGAACGCATTGCCGCATCGTTACGAAACTTGGTATGCGCCTTCGCACCAAGCCCTGAAGGTACTCAAGAGGTTTTGGGGCAGCGCCACCGTGGTCAAGACTGAAGTCTTATTGAAATGTCTTTAGATGCTTACTGCCGTTGGTCTGCTGATGTCTGGTCTTGTTGCCGGCGTGTCGTCGTGACATTTAATGGCCTTCTTGGTGCTTGGCCCGTCATGGCTGCTTGCAGCTATATTTATTATTATTATTCTGCATGGAAGTCAATGGTAGGCCATAGAACCGTTTGATAAAAGTTGTGAAATTTGGTACACTCATTAAGGACAGTCCAGTCATTGATCTTAGTAAATTTGAAGTGTCTAAGTCAATATCTCTAGCGCCACCAACTGTCCAAAGTTGGACTTATGTTTATGCTAATAACTTTTGAACCCTAAGGCCTAGAATGAAAATTCTTTTTTCCATTGATTCCTTGGTTCAAGGTGATTTGATTGCACCCTATGACGTCACTTTCGAGCTAGAAAATTTTCCGTTATTTTGAATTTTACGAAAAACCTACTTTTGCGAACTCGTCCTAGGCCGTAGCCCCGATTTTCATGAAAATTGAACCAGATCATCTCCAGACTATGTTGACAAAAAGTTATTAAAAGAAAGTTGATTCGTCAAACCGTTGTCGAATACCGCGCTAATGAAATCGACTTAGTGCGCACAAAAATATAAGTCAGGCTATATCTCTGCGATGCTTTAACGTATTCTAACAAAACTTAGTACGTGTTATGTCAACCGTGACTTGAGGATGTCTGCAGAGTTTTGGCGCAGCGCCACCTAGTGGTCCGGAGATGCAAAAATGTGAACTTTTTCGATTATTACTTCAGAATGCTTTATCCAAAAATCACAAACCCGGTCTCTTTAGATTCGTGGCGTCATGCCGAGCCGTAGCATATCCAATTTTCCCGTATCAACTATTTTGGGAGTCGGCCATTTTGAATTTTCTAAAAATTGTACTTTTGCAAACTCCTCCTAGGCCGTGGCCCGATTTTCATGAAAATTGAACCACATCATCTTCAGACTATGTTGACAAAAAGTTATTAAAAGAAAGTTGATATGTCAAAGCGTTTTCGAATACCGCGCAAATGAAATCGACTTAATGCGCAATGATAAAACTAAGGCTATATATCTGCGATGCTTTAACGTATTCTAACCAAACTTAGTACGTGTTATGGCAACCGTGACTTGAGGATGCCTGCAGAGTTTTGGGGCAGCGCCACCTAGTGGACATTTTTATTATGACTTGAGAATGCTTTATCCAAAAATCACAAACCCGGTCTCTTTAGATTCGTGGTGTCATGCCGAGCCGTATGCAATTTTGCCTTATCGACTATTTTGAAAGTCGGCCATTTTGAATTTTGTCAAAAAGTGCTCTATTTTTTGAACGCATTGCTGCATCGTTACGAAACTTGGTATGCGTCTTCGGCACCAAGCCCTGAAGGTACTCAAGAGGTTTTGGGGCAGCGCCACCTTGTGGTCAAGACTGAAGTCTTATTGAAATGTCTTTAGATGCTTACTGCCATTGGTCTGCTGATGTCTGGTCTTGTTGCCGGCCGTGTCGTCGTGACATTTAATGGCCTTCTTGGTGCTTGGCCCCGTCATGGCTGCTTGCAGCTATATTTAGGGGCCAAGCGCACCGAAGGTGCGTAGGCACCTATTGTTTCTGTTAGATTTCTTATTATTATTCCGCATGGGAGTCTATGGCAGGCCATAGAACCGTTTGATAAAAAGTTGTGAAATTTGGTACACTCATTAAGGACAGTCCAGTCATTGATCTTAGCAAATTTGAAGTGTCTAAGTCAATATCTCTAGCGCCACCAACTGTCCAAAGTTGGACTTATGTTTATGCTAATAACTTTTGAACCCTAAGGCCTAGAATGAAAATTCTTTTTTCCACTGATTCCTTGGGTCAAGGCGATTCGATTGCACCCTATGACGTCATTTTCCGCCTAGATAATTTTTCCGCCATTTTTAATTTTACGATAAACCTACTTTTGCGAACTCGTCCTAGGCCGTAGCACCGATTTTCATGAAAATTGAACCAGATCATCTCCAGACTATGGTGACAAAAAGTTATGGAAAGAAAGTTGATTCGTCAAACCGTTGTCGAATACCGCGCAAATGAAAATGACTTAGCGCGCACAAAAATGAAAGTCAGGCTATATCTCTGCGATGCTTTAACGTATTTTAACCAAACTTAGTATGTGTTATGGCAATCATGACTTGAGGATGCCTGCAGAGTTTTGGCGCAGCGCCACCTAGTGGTCCGGAGATACAAAAATGTGACCTTTTCGATTATTACTTCAGAATGCTTTGGCCAAAAATCACAAACCCGGTCTCTTTAGATTCGTGGCATCATGCCGAGTTGTAGCATATCCAATTTTCCCGTGTTGACTATTTTGGGAGTCGGCCATTTTGATTTTGTCAAAAGTGCTATATTTTTGAACGCATTGCCGAATCATTATGAAACTTGGTTTGCGTCTTCGGCACCAAGCCCTGAAGGTATTCAAAAAGTTTTGGGGCAGCGCCACCTTGTGGTCAAAAGTTATACCCAAATTCACAAATATGCTAATAACTTTTGATTACGTTAACCTATTGTAAAACATATGGTCTCAATGTGTTCACTGGATCAAGCCGAGAGCACAGATAACACATATGTCCTATTCGGCCAAACTTTCTGTTTGCCATGTTGTTTTACTTTAAAACCTACTTTTCGAACTCCTCCCACACCGTTTGTCCAATTTTCACCAAAATTTAATCATAACATCTTTAGACCATGCTGACAAAAAGTTATGAAAAGAAATTTGATTCGTGAAACCGTTTTCAAATACCGCGCAAATGAATTTGACTTAATGCGCACAAAAATAAGTCAGGCTATATCTCTGCAGTGCTTTAACATATTCTAACCAAACTTGGTACGTGTTATGTCAACTGTGACTTAAGGATGCCTGCAGAGTTTTGGGCCAGCGCCACCTAGTGGTCCAGAGATACAAAAATGTGACATTTTTTCATTATTGCTTCAGAATGCTTTAGCCAAAAATCACAAACCTGGTCTCTTTAGATTCGTGGCATTATGCTGAGCCGTAGCAAAGCCAATTTTGCCATATCGACCATTTTGAATTTTGTCAAAAAGTGCTATATTTTATGAACGCATTGCCGTATCATTACAAAACTCGATGATGATTTTTCAACCATTTAGACTGAAGTCTTATTGAAATGTCTTTAGATGCTTACTGCCGTTGGTCTGCTGCTGCCGGCCGTGTCGTCGTGACATTTAGTGGCCTCCTTGGTGCTTGAAGTTTGGCCGAGTTGTTTTTCTTTAAAAACCATATTGACCATTTTGAATTTTGTCAAAGTGCTATATTTGATGAACCCATTGCCGTATCATTACAAAACTCGGTGATGATTTCTCAGCCATTTACACCGAAGTCTTATTGAAATGTCTTTAGATGCTTACTGCCGTTGGTCTGCTGATGTCTGGTCTTGTTGTGTGACATTTAATGGCCTCCTAAGTGCTTGGCCCCGTCATGGCTGCTTGCAGCTATATTTATTAGGGGCCAGCGCTTAGTGCGTAGGCACCTATTGTTTCTGTTAGATTTCTTATTATTATTATTATTATTCCGCATGGGAGTCTATGGTAGGCCATAGAACCGTTTGATAAAAAGTTGTGAAATTTGGTACACTCATTAAGGATAGTCCAGTCATTGATCTTAGTAAATTTGAAGTGTCTAAGTCAATATCTCTAGCGCCACCAACTGTCCAAAGTTGGACTTATGTTTATGCTAATAACTTTTGAACCCTAAGGCCTAGAATGAAAATTCTTTTTTCCACTGATTCCTTGGGTCAAGGCGATTCGATTGCACCATATGACGTCATTTTCCGCCTAGATAATTTTTCCGCCATTTTGAATTTTACGAAAAACCTACTTTTGCAAACTCGTCCTAGGCCGTAGCCCCGATTCTCATGAAAATTGAACCAGATCATCTCCAGACTATGGTGACAAAAAGTTATGGAAAGATAGTTGATTCGTCAAACTATTGTCGAATACCGCGCAAATGAAAATGACTTAGCGCGCACAAAAATGAAAGTCAGGCTATATCTCTGCGATGCTTTAACGTATTTTAACCAAACTTAGTATGTGTTATGGCAATCATGACTTGAGGATGCCTGCAGAGTTTTGGCGCAGCGCCACCTAGTGGTCCGGAGATACAAAAATGTGACCTTTTTCGATTATTACTTCAGAATGCTTCGGCCAAAAATCACAAACCCGGTCTCTTTAGATTCGTGGCATCATGCCGAGTCGTAGCATATCCAATTTTCCCGTGTCAACTATTTTGGGAGTCGGCCATTTTGATTTTGTCAAAAGTGCTATATTTTGAACGCATTGCCGAATCATTATGAAACTTGCTTTGCGTCTTTGGCACCAAGCCCTGAAGGTATTCAAAAAGTTTTGGGGCAGCGCCACCTTGTGGTCAAAAGTTATAACCAAATTCACAAATATGCTAATAACTTTTGATTACGTTAACCTATTGTAAAACATATGGTCTCAATGTGTTCACTGGATCAAGCCGAGAGCACAGATAACACATATGTCCTATTCGCCAAACTTTCTGTTTGCCATGTTGTTTTACTTTAAAAACCTACTTTTTCAAACTCCTCCCACACCGTTTGTCCAATTTTCACCAAAATTGAATCATAACATCTTTAGACCATGCTGACAAAAAGTTATGAAAAGAAAGTTGATTCGTGAAACCGTTTTCAAATACCGCGCAAATGAAATTGACTTAATGCGCAAAAAAATAAGTCAGGCTATATCTCTGCGATGCTTTAACATATTCTAACCAAACTTGGTACGTGTTATGTCAACCGTGACTTAAGGATAACTGCAGAGTTTTGGGCCAGCGCCACCTAGTGGTCCAGAGATACAAAAATGTGACATTTTTTTTATTATTACTTCAGAATGCTTTAGCCAAAAATCACAAACCTGGTCTCTTTAGATCCGTGGCATTATGCTGAGCCGTAGCAAAGCCAATTTTGCCATATCGACCATTTTGAATTTTGTCAAAAAGTGCTATATTTTATGAACGCATTGCCGTATCATTACAAAACTCGATGATGATTTATCAACCATTTAGACTGAAGTCTTATTGAAATGTCTTTAGATGCTTACTGCCGTTGGTCTGCTGCTGCGGCCGTGTCGTCGTGACATTTAATGGCCTCCTTGGTGCTTGAAGTTTGGCGAGTTGTTTTTCTTTAAAACCATATTGACCATTTTGAATTTTGTCAAAGTGCTATAGTTGATGAACCCATTGCCGTATCATTACAAAACTCGGTGATGATTTTTCAGCCATTTACACGAAGTCTTATTGAAATGTCTTTAGATGCTTACTGCCATTGGTCTGCTGATGTCTGGTCTTGTTGTGTGACATTTAATGGCCTCCTAAGTGCTTGGCCCCGTCATGGCTGCTTGCAGCTATATTTATTATTATTATTCTGCATGGGAGTCAATGGCAGCCCATAGAACCGATTGATAAAAAGTTGTGAAATTTGGTACACTCATTAAGGACAGTCCAGTCATTGATCTTAGTAAATTTGAAGTGTCTAAGTCAATATCTCTAGCGCCACCAACTGTCCAAAGTTGGAGTTATGTTTATGTTGATAACTTTTGAACCCTAAGGCCTAGAATGAAAATTCTTTTTTCCAGTGATTCATTGGGTCAAGGTGATTCGATTGCACCCTATGACGTCACTTTCGAGCTATAAAATTTTCCGCCATTTTGAATTTTACGAAAAACCTACTTTTGCGAACTCGTCCTAGGCCGTAGCCCCGATTTTCATGAAAATTGAACCAGATCATCTCCAAACTATGGTGACAAAAAGTTATTAAAAGAAAGTTGATTCGTCAAATCGTTGTCGAATACCGCGCAAATGAAATCGACTTAGGCGCACAAAATAAAAGTCAGGCTATATCTCTGCGATGCTTTAACGTATTCCAACCAAACTTAGTACGTGTTATGGCAACCATGACTTGAGGATGCCTGCAGAGTTTTGGCGCAGCGCCACCTAGTGGTCCGGAGATGCAAAAATGTGACCTTTTTCGATTATTACTTCAGAATGCTTTATCCAAAAATCACAAACCCGGTCTCTTTAGATTCGTGGCGTCATGCTGAGCCGAAGCGTATCCAATATTCCCGTATCAACTATTTTGGGAGTCGGCCATTTTGAATTTTCTAAAACGTACTTTTGCCAACTCCTCCTAGGCCGTGGCCCGATTTTCATGAAAATTGAACCAGATCATCTTCCGACTATGGTGACAAAAAGTTATTAAAAGAAAGTTGATACGTCAAAGCGTTTTCGAATACCGCGCAAATGAAATCGATTTAATGCGCACAATGATAAAACTAAGGCTATATATCTGCGATGCTTTAACGTATTCTAACCAAACTTAGTACGTGTTACGGCAACCGTGACTTGAGGATGCCCGCAGAGTTTTGAGGCAGCGCCACCTTGTGGTCAAGACTGAAGTCTTATTGAAATGTCTTTAGATGCTTACTGCCGTTGGTCTGCTGATGTCTGGTCTTGTTGGTGACATTTAATGGCCTTCTTGGTGCTTGGCCCCGTCATGGCTGCTTGCAGCTATATTTATTATTATTATTATTCTTCTTCTACTCTTTGAGGGCAAATTTGACCCCCTGAACATGCACGAAAACTCAGGAAACTTTGCCCAAAATTCAAGCCCGGCGAAAAATTTATTAAAATGAAGTCCGCAAGAAAAAATATGAAAAAATGACTCAGTGGCGACCCCTGGAAAAGTCAAAATACATTGGGCCTATGGAAAGTGAAAGTAACTTTTTTCCAACGTAGAAAAATGAAACTTGGTACATCAATAGGACACCTCAGGGCAAATATAAAAGTCTATGACAGCCACACCCTAAAGTCAACAGGAAGTCCGCCATGTGGGGTGGAACGCGCGGCCACCTAAATCGCACTCCTCGCGCAAAATGATTCAACTCATCGTGTTTTAATCTAAATGGCCCCAAATTTGGTGAGTATCATCTAGACACGTGTATCAACCAAAGTTATAACTTTGTTGTAGATATCTTATCGGGTATGGGTGTGGCAAGCCTGTAACGAGGTGGCCATTTTTGTGAAAATAAAATGTCTCTTAACTCTCAAACGCCTTCTCGGATCGAGTCGGACCCAAAAAGGCGTTTGTGCACATTCATGACCTGAACACAAAAATATGTAAATAAAAGGGTTATCTTTAGAAATGGCTCTCCAGCGCCCCCTACAAACTTATAATGGGAGCTTAGAATTTAGTTTGTCATAGAGACATGAAATTTGGTACACACATCTCTTATGTCATGACGAACATAAAAGCCAATGACAACCACCCCCTATCTATAAATGTGTTGCCATAGCAACGCCCCAAATATGTGGACAAAGTCAATGGGAAGTGAAAATTTTAGTTTATCATAAGCAAATGAAACTTGGTACACACATAGAGTATGGGCTTATGAACAAAAAAGCCAATGGTGACCACACCCTATCACACACGGGAAGGCGGCCATTTTGAATTGAATATCTGATTTGCCTTAGAATACACCTCTCTTTTAAAAAACAGTACTTTGTTTTTCTCGCCTTAGCCCAAGCATAATCTATTATTTTCAAAAGTTCAGACAGCTCCCAGGAAAACCAGGGATTGTGGAGACCTTTAACTCTAAATTACAAGGTGGTGTAGCAGGCCCCAGCAGTAGAACAGGCCCGAGGTGGCGAAGCCAGAAGAAGATTCAAGCAGTAGCACAGGCCTGGTTATTTGACATTACTGTGAAGTTTACGCTTTAAAGCACAAAATGCAATCCTCCGAGTACATGATTCCCCGCGGTCTCAAGGGAGGCGAGGGTCTTTATCGCCGCTTGCGGCTTTAATTATTATTATTCTGCTCTTTGAGGGCAAATTTGACCCCCTGAACATGCACGAAAACTCAGGAAACTTTGCCCAAAATTCAAGCCAGAAAAATTTATAGAAATGAAGTCCGCAAGAAAAAATATGAAAAAATGACTCAGTGGCGACCCCTGGAAAAGTCAAAATACATTGGGCCTATGGAAAACGAAAGTAACTTTTTTCCAACGTAGAAAAATCAAACTTGGTACATCCATAGGACACCTTAGGGCAAATATAAAAGTCTATGACAGCCACACCCTAAAGTCAACAGGAAGTCCGCCATGTGGGGTGGAACGCGCGGCCACTAAAATCGCACTCCTCGCAAAATGATTCAACTCATCGTGTTTATATCTAAATGGCCCCAAATTTGGTGAGTATCATCTAGACACGTGTGCCAACCAAAGTTAACACTTTGTTGTTGATATCTTATCGGGTATGGGTGTGGCAAGCCTGTAACGAGGTGGCCATTTTTGTGAAAATAAAATGTCTCTTAACTCTCAAACGCCTTCTCGGATCGCGTTGGACGCAAAAAGGCGTTTGTGCACATTCATGACCTGAACACAAAAATATGTAAATAAAAGGGTTATCTTTAGAAATGGCTCTCCAGCGCCCCTACAAACTTATAATGGGACCCAAGAATTTAGTTTGTCATAGAGACTTCAAATTTGGTACACACATCTCTTATGTCATGACAAACATAAAAGCCAATGACAACCACCCACTATCTATAAATGTGTTGCCATAGCAACGCCCCAAATATGTGGACAAAGTCAATGGGAGGTGAAAATTTTAGTTTATCATAAGCAAATGAAACTTGGTACACACATCCAGTATGGGCTTATGAACAAAAAGCCAATGGTGACCACCCCTATCTATAAATGTGTTGCCATAGCAACGCCCCAAATATGTGGACAAAGTCAATAGGAAGTGAAAATTTTAGTTTGTCGTAAGCAAATGAAACTTGGTACACAGATCCAGTATGGGCTTATGAACAAAAAGCCAATGGTGACCACCCTATCTATAAATGTGTTGCCATAGCAACGCCCCAAATATGTGGACAGAGTCAATAGGAAGTGAAAATTTTAGTTTGTCGTAAGCAAATGAAACTTGGTACACAGATCCAGTATGGGCTTATGAACAAAAAGCCAATGGTGACCACACCCTATCACACACGGGAAGGCGGCCATTTTGAATTGAATATCTGATTTGCCTTAGAATACACCTCTCTTTTAAAAACAGTACTTTGATTTTCTCGCCTTTAGCCCAAGCATAATCTATTATTTTCAAAAGTTCAGACAGCTCCCAGGAAAACCAGGGATTGTGGAGACCTTTAACTCTAAATTACAAGGTGGTGTAGCAGGGCCTTGGGAGTAGCACAGGCCCGAGGTCATGAAGCAGGATCCAGCCAGAAGAAGATTCAAGCAGTAGCACAGGCCTGGTTATTTGACATTACTGTGAAGTTTACGCTTTAAAGCACAAAATGCAATCCTCCAGTACATGATTCCCGCGGTCTCAAGGAGGCGAGGGTCTTTATCGCCGCTATGGCTTTAATTAGACCGAGCGGTGATAACCGGAAGGGTCTATTATTTCTGATAGCGTCCGTTATTATTAGGCCCGAGCGGTGATGGCCGGGAGGGCCTATTGTTTTTGCTCGGATTTTTTTTTTTTTTTTTTTTTTTTTTTTTTTATTTTTCTTCCGACCCAATGATCCTAAATTTGACCCAGTGAACATGCACGAAAAGTCATTTTATTGGTCCCAGACTTCAAGCTCGGCGAAAAATTTATGTATTTGAAGTCGCGAAAAAAATACGAAAAATGACTCAGTGGCGACCCCTACAAAATCAAAATACATTGGGCCTATGGAAAGTGAAAGTAACTTTTTTCCAACGTAGAAAAATGAAACTTGGTATATCCATAGGACACCTCAGGGCAAACAGAAAAGTCAATGACAGTCACACCCTAAACTTAACAGGAAGTCCGCCATGTGGGGTGAAACGCGCGGCCACTAAAATCGCACCCCTTGCGCAGAAAGATGCAAATCATTGTGTTTTAATCTAAATGGCCCCAAATTTGGTGAGTATCATCTAGACACGTGTGCCAACCAAAGTTGTGACTTTGTTTTTGATATCTTATCGGGTATGGGTGTGGCAAGCCTGTAACGAGGTGGCCATTTTTGTGAAAATAAAACGTCTCTTAACTCTCAAACGCCTTCTCGGATCGAGTTGGACCCAAAAAGGCGTTTGTGCACATTCATGACCTGAACAAAAATATGTAAATAAAAGGGTTATCTTTAGAAATGGCTCTCCAGCGCCCCTACAAACTTATAATGGACCCAAGAATTTAGTTTGTCATACAGACATAAAATTTTGTACACACATCTCTTATGTCATGACGAGCATAAAAGCCAATGACAACCACCTATCTATAAATGTGTTGCCATAGCAACGCCCCAAAAATGAAAAAGTCAATGGGAAGTGAAATTTTTAGTTTGTTGTAGGCAAATAAAACTTGGTACACACATCCACCATGGGCTTATGAACAAAAAGCCAATGGGGACCACACCCTATCACACACAGGAAGGCGGCCATTTTGAATTGAAAATTTGGTCCGACTTAAAATACACCTTTTTTTAAAAGTACACAGAAAAAGCTGCTTCATTCCACAGACACCAAACTTGGGCAAAATGAGCTAAACACATGTATGTAAAAGAGACAAGTGTATTTCTAGACTTTTTGCTCGAGTTATATTTTTTATTATAATTCGGTATATATTTTTTTATTATAATTTTTCTGCAAAATGATCCTCAATTTAACCCAGTAAACGAACAACTAAAAGTCATTTTTATTGGTCCCAGATTTCAAGCCCAGCGAAAAATTTATGTATTTGAAGTCGAAAAAAATACGAAAAATGACTCAGTGGCGACCCTAGAAAAGTCAAAATACATCGGGCCTAGGGAAAGTGAAAGTAACTTTATTCCAATGTAGAAAAATGAAACTTGGTACATTAATAGGACACCTCAGGGCAAACAGAAAAGTCAATGACAGCCACACTCTAAACTCAACAGGAAGTCCGCCATGTGGGGTGAAACGCATGGCCACTAAAATCGCACCCCTTGCGCAAAAAGATGCAAATCATTGTGTTTTAATCTAAATGGCTCCAAATTTGGTGAGTATCATCTAGACACGTGTGCCAACCAAAGTTGTGACTTTGTTTATGATATCTTATCGGGTATGGGTGTGGCAAGCCTGTAACGAGGTGGCCATTTTTGTGAAAATAAAACGTCTCTTAACTCTCAAACGCCTTCTCGGATCGAGTTGGACCCAAAAAGGCGTTTGTGCACATTCATGACCTGAACACAAAGATATGTAAATAAAAGGGTTATCTTTAGAAATGGCTCTCCAGCGCCCCCTACAAACTTATAATGGGACCCAAGAATTTAGTTTGTCATAGAGACATGAAATTTGGTACACACATCTCTTAAGTCATGACGAGCATAAAAGCCAATGACAACCACCCCCTATCTATAAATGTGTTGCCATAGCAACGTCCCAAATATGTGGAAAAAGTCAATGGGAAGTGAAAATTTTAGTTTGTCGTAGGCAAATGAAACTTGGTACACACATCCAGTATGGGCTTATGAACAAAAAAGCCAATAGGGACCACACCCTATCACACACGGGAAGGCGGCCATTTTGAATTGAAAATGTGCTCCGACTTAGAATACACCTCTTTTTTTAAAAACAACAAAAAATAGCTGCTTCATTCCACAGACACCAATCTTGGGCAAAATGAGCTAAACGCATGTATGTAAAATAGACAAGTGTTTTTCTAGACTTTTTTGCTCGAGTTATATTTTTTTTTATTATAATTCTGTATATATATTTTTATTATAATTTTTCTGCAAAATGATCCTCAATTTGACCCAGTAAACGTGGAACTAAAAGTCAATTTTATTGGTCCCGGACTTCAAGCCCGGCAAAAATTTATGTATTTGAAGTCCCGAAAAAAATACGAAAAAATGACTCAGTGGCGACCCTAGAAAAGTCAAAATACATTGGGCCTATGGAAAATGAAAGTAAATTTTTCCATTGTAGAAATACAAAACTTGGTACATCCATAGGACACCTCAGGTCAAACAGAAAAGTTTATTACAGCCATACCGTAAACTCAACAGGAAATCTACTATGTTGGGTGGAATGCGTGACCACCTAAATCTCACCCCTTGTGCTAAATGCTTTTCATCTAAACAGCTCCAAATTTGGTGAGTATCATCTAGACACATGTGCCAAAAAGTTATCAATTTGTTTTTTGATACATTTGTGGCTGTGGTCATAATGAGTTTGTGAAGAGGCAGCCATTGGGAAATAAATGCCATTTCCCAATTACCAGGATCCTTCCTTTAGAGGAGGCCCCTCCAGACCCACGGCTAGAGTCTTAGAAAACTCCTCAGAATCCTTTGGAACTTGTAACCTTGTACTTTTAGACAAGTTATATTTACATTTTGCCTTTTTAAACAGGGGGGTGCAGCGATTCCTGAGTCATCTCAAATCTCCAGCCAGTACTTTTTTTTTCTCGCCTTAGCCCAAGCATAATCTATTATGTTCAAAGGTTCAGACAGCTCCCAGGAAAACCAGAGATTGTGGAGACCTTTAACTCTAAATTACAAGGTGGTGTAACAGGCCCGGTTATTTGACATTACCGTGAAGTTTACGCTTTAAAGCACGAAATGCAATCCTCCGAGTGCATGTGTCCCCGCGGTCTCAAGGGAGGCGAGGGCCTTTATCGCCGCTTGCGGCTTTAATTATTATTATTATTCTTCTTCTGCTCTTTGAGGGCAAATTTGACCCCCTGAACATGCACGAAAACTCAGGAAACTTTGCCCAAAATTCAAGCCCGGCGAAAAATTTATTGAAATGAAGTCCATGAAAAAATATGAAAAAATGACTCAGTGGCGACCCTGGAAAAGTCAAAATACATTGGGCCTATGGAAAGTGAAAGTAACTTTTTTCCAACGTAGAAAAATGAAACTTGGTACATCCATAGAACAGCTCAGGGCAAACAAATATAAAAGTCTATGACAGCCACACCTAAACTCAACAGGAAGTCCGCCGTGTAGAGGGTGGAGCGCGACCACTAAAATCGCACTCCTCGCGCCAAAATGATTCAACTCATCGTGTTTTTATCTAAATGGCCCCAAATTTGGTGAGTATCATCTAGACACGTGTGTCAACCAAAGTTATAAATTTGTTGTAGATATCTTATCGGGTATGGGTGTGGCAAGCCTGTAACGAGGTGGCCATTTTTGTGAAAATAAAATGTCTCTTAACTCTCAAACGCCTTCTCGGATCGCGTTGGACGCAAAAGGCGTTTGTGCACATTCATGACCTGAACACAAAAATATGTAAATAAAAGGGTTATCTTTAGAAATGGCTCTCCAGCGCCCCTACAAACTTATAATGGGACCCAAGAATTTAGTTTGTCATAGAGACTTCAAATTTGGTACACACATCTCTTATGTCATGACAAACATAAAAGCCAATGACAACCACCCTCTATCTATAAATGTGTTGCCATAGCAACGCCCCAAATATGTGGACAAAGTCAATGGGAAGTGAAAATTTTAGTTTATCATAAGCAAATGAAACTTGGTACACACATCCAGTATGGGCTTATGAACAAAAAGCCAATGGTGACCACCCCTATCTATAAATGTGTTGCCATAGCAACGCCCCAAATATGTGGACAAAGTCAATGGGAAGTGAAAATTTTAGTTTGTCGTAAGCAAATGAAACTTGGTACACACATCCAGTATGGGCTTATGAACAGAAAACCCAATGGTGACCACACCCTATCACACACGGGAAGGTGGCCATTTTGAATTGAATATGTGAATCTTCTTAGAATACACCTCTCTTTTAAAAACAGTCCTTTGTTTTTCTGCCTTAGCCCAAGCATAATCTATTATTTTCAAAAGTTCAGACAGCTCCCAGGAAAACCAGGGATTGTGGAGACCTTTAACTCTAAATTACAAGGTGGTGTAGCAGGAGTAGCACAGGCCCGAGGTGAAGCAGGATCCAGCCAGAAGAAGATTCAAGCAGTAGCACAGGCCTGGTTATTTGACATTACTGTGAAGTTTACGCTTTAAAGCACAAAATGCAATCCTCAGTACATGATTCCCAGCGGTCTCAAGGGAGGCGAGGGTCTTTATCGCCGCTTGCGGCTTTAATTATTATTATTATTATTCTGCTCTTTGAGGGCAAATTTGACCCCCTGAACATGCACGAAAACTCAGGAAACTTTGCCCAAAATTCAAGCCCGGCGAAAAATTTATAGAAATGAAGTCCGCCAGAAAAATATGAAAAATGACTCAGTGGCGACCCCTGGAAAAGTCAAAATACATTGGGCCTATGGAAAGTGAAAGTAACTTTTTTCCAACGTAGAAAAATGAAACTTGGTACATCCATAGGACACCTCAGGGCAAATATAAAAGTCTATGACAGCCACACCCTAAAGTCAACAGGAAGTCCGCCATGGGGTGGAACGCTGCCACTAAATCGCACTCCTGCGCAAAATGATTCAACTCATCGTGTTTTAATCTAAAAGGCCCCAAATTTGGTGAGTATCATCTAGACACGTGTGTCAACCAAAGTTATAACTTTGCTGTAGATATCTTATCGGGTATGGGTGTGGCAAGCCTGTAACGAGGTGGTCATTTTTGTGAAAATAAAATGTCTCTTAACTCTCAAACGCCTTTTCGGATCAAGTCGGACCCAAAAAGGCGTTTGTGCACATTCATGACCTGAACACAAAGATATGTAAATAAAAGGGTTATCTTTAGAAATGGCTCTCCAGCGCCCCCTTCAAACTTATAATGGGACCCAAGAATTTAGTTTGTCATAGAGACTTCAAATTTGGTACACACATCTCTTATGTCATGACGAACATAAAAGCCAATGACAACCACCCCCTATCTATAAATGTGTTGCCATAGCAACGCCCCAAATATGTGGACAAAGTCAATGGGAAGTGAAAATTTTAGTTTGTCGTAAGCAAATGAAACTTGGTACACACATCCAGTATGGGCTTATGAACAAAAAAGCCAATGGTGACCACCCCCTATCTATAAATGTGTTGCCATAGCAACGCCCCAAATATGTGGACCAAGTCAATAGGAAGTGAAAATTTTAGTTTGTCGTAAGCAAATGAAACTTGGTACACACATCCAGTATGGGCTTATGAACAAAAAAGCCAATGGTGACCACACCCTATCACACACGGGAAGGTGGCCATTTTGAATTGAATATGTGAATCTTTTTAGAATACACCTCTCTTTTAAAAAACAGTACTTTGATTTTCTCGCCTTTAGCCCAAGCATAATCTATTATTTTCAAAAGTTCAGACAGCTCCCAGGAAAACCAGGGATTGTGGAGACCTTTAACTCTAAATTACAAGGTGGTGTAGCAGGCCCCAGCAGTAGCACAGGCCCGGTTATTTGACATTACTGTGAAGTTTACGCTTTAAAGCACAAAATGCAATCCTCCGAGTACATGATTCCCGCGGTCTCAAGGAGGCGAGGGTCTTTATTATGCGGCTTTAATTATTATTATTATTCTTCTTCTGCTCTTTGAGGGCAAATTTGACCCCCTGAACATGCACGAAAACTCAGGAAACTTTGGCCAAAATTCAAGCACGGCGAAAAATTTATTGAAATGAAGTCCATAAGAAAAATATGAAAAATGACTCAGTGGCGACCCTGGAAAAGTCAAAATACATTGGGCCTATGGAAAGTGAAAGTAACTTTTTCCAACGTAGAAAAATGAAACTTGGTACATCCATAGGACACCTCAGGGCAAATATAAAAGTCTATGACAGCCACACCTAAACTCAACAGGAAGTCCGCCATGTGGGGTGAAACAGCCACTAAAATCGCACTCCTCGCGCAAAAATGATTCAACTCATCGTGTTTTTATCTAAATGGCCCCAAATTTGGTGAGTATCATCTAGACACGTGTGTCAACCAAAGTTATAACTTTGTTGTAGATATCTTATCGGGTATGGGTGTGGCAAGGCTGTAACGAGGTGGCCATTTTTGTGAAAATAAAATGTCTCTAACTCTAAAACGCCTTCTCGGATCAAGTCGGACCCCAAAAGGCGTTTGTGCACATTCATGACCTGAACACAAAGATATGTAAATAAAAGGGTTATCTTTAGAAATGGCTCTTCAGCGCCCCCTACAAACTTATAATGGGACCCAAGAATTTAGTTTGTCATAGAGACATGAAATTTGGTACACACATCTCTTATGTCATGACGAGCATAAAAGCCAATGACAACCACCCCCTATCTATAAATGTGTTGCCATAGCAACGCCCCAAATATGTGGACAAAGTCAATGGGAAGTGAAAATTTTAGTTTGTCGTAAGCAAATGAAACTTGGTACACACATCCAGTATGGGCTTATGAACAAAAAGCCAATGGTGACCACCCCTATCTATAAATGTGTTGCCATAGCAACGCCCCAAATATGTGGACAAAGTCAATGGGAAGTGAAAATTTTAGTTTGTCGTAGGCAAATGAAACTTGGTACACACATCCAGTATGGGCTTATGAACAAAAAAGCCAATGGTGACCACACCCTATCTATAAATGTGTTGCCATAGCAACGCCCCAAATATGTGGACAAAGTCAATGGGAAGTGAAAATTTTAGTTTGTCGTAGGCAAATGAAACTTGGAACACACATCCAGTATGGGCTTATGAACAAAAAAGCCAATGGTGACCACACCCTATCATACACGGGAAGGCGGCCATTTTGAATTGAATATCTGATTTGCCTTAGAATACACCTCTCTTTTAAAAAACAGTACTTTGTTTTTCTCGCCTTAGCCCAAGCATAATCTATTATTTTCAAAGGTTCAGACAGCTCCCAGGAAAACCAGGGATTGTGGAGGCCTTTAACTCTAAATTACAAGGTGGTGTAGCAGACCCCAGCAGTAGCACAGGCCCGAGGTGATGAAGCAGGATCCAGCCAGAAGAAGATTCAAGCAGTAGCACAGGCCTGGTTATTTGCCATTACTGTGAAGTTTACGCTTCAAAGCACAAAATGCAATCCTCCGAGTACATGATTCCCCGCGGTCTCAAGGGAGGCGGGTCTTTATCCGCTATGCGGCTTTAATTATTAGGGGCCAAGCGCACCGAAGGTGCGTAGGCACCTATTGTTTCTGTTCGATTTCTTATTATTAGGGGCCAAGCGCACCGAAGGTGCGTAGGCACCTATTGTTTCTGTTAGATTTCTTATTATTATTATTATTATTCCGCATGGGAGTCAATGGCAGCCCATAGAACCGATTGATAAAAAGTTGTGAAATTTGGTACACTCATTAAGGACAGTCCAGTCATTGATCTTAGTAAATTTGAAGTGTCTAAGTCAATATCTCTAGCGCCACCAACTGTCCAAAGTTGGACTTATGTTTATGCTAATAACTTTTGAACCCTAAGGCCTAGAATGAAAATTCTTTTTTCCAGTGATTCCTTGGGTCAAGGTGATTCGATTGCACCCTATGACGTCACTTTCGAGCTAGAAAATTTTCCGTTATTTTGAATTTTACGAAAAACCTACTTTTGCGAACTCGTCCTAGGCCGTAGCCCCGATTTTCATGAAAATTGAACCAGACCATCTCCAGACTATGGTGACAAAAAGTTATTAAAAGAAAGTTGATTCGTCAAACCGTTGTCGAATACCGCGCTAATGAAATCGACTTAGTGCGCACAAAAATATAAGTCAGGCTATATCTCTGTGATGCTTTAACGTATTCTAACGAATCTTAGTACGTGTTATGTCAACCGTGACTTGAGGATGTCTGCAGAGTTTTGGCGCAGCACCACCTAGTGGTCCGGAGATGCAAAAATGTGAACTTTTTCGATTATTACTTCAGAATGCTTTATCCAAAAATCACAAACCCGGTCTCTTTAGATTCGTGGCGTAATGCCGAGCCGTAGCGTATCCAATTTTCCCGTATCAACTATTTTGGGAGTCGGCCATTTTGAATTTTCTAAAAATTGTACTTTTGCAAACTCCTCCTAGGCCGTGGCCCCGATTTTCATGAAAATTGAACCACATCATCTTCAGACTATGGTGACAAAAAGTTATTAAAAAGAAAGTTGATACGTCAAAGCGTTTCGAATACCGCGCAAATGAAATCGACTTAATGCGCAATGATAAAACTAAGGCTATATATCTGCGATGCTTTAACGTATTCTAACCAAACTTAGTCGCGTGTTATGGCAACCGTGACTTGAGGATGCCTGCAGAGTTTTGGGGCAGCGCCACCCAGTGGACATTTTTATTATGACTTGAGAATGCTTTATCCAAAAATCACAAACCCGGTCTCTTTAGATTCGTGGTGTCATGCCGAGCCGTATGCAATTTTGCCGTATCGACTATTTTGAAAGTCGGCCATTTTGAATTTTGTCAAAAGTGCTCTATTTTTGAACGCATTGCCGCATCGTTCTGAAACTTGGTATGCGTCTTGGCACCAAGCCCTGAAGGTACTCAAGAGGTTTTGGGGCAGCGCCACCTGTAGTCAAGACTGAAGTCTTATTGAAATGTCTTTAGATGCTTACTGCCGTTGGTCTGCTGATGTCTGGTCTTGTTGCCGGCCGTGTCGTCGTGACATTTAATGGCCTTCTTGGTGCTTGGCCCCGTCATGGCTGCTTGCAGCTATATTTATTATTATTATTCTGCATGGAAGTCAATGGTAGGCCATAGAACCGTTTGATAAAAGTTGTGAAATTTGGTACACTCATTAAGGACAGTCCAGTCATTGATCTTAGTAAATTTGAAGTGTCTAAGTCAATATCTCTAGCGCCACCAACTGTCCAAAAATGGACTTATGTTTATGCTAATAACTTTTGAACCCTAAGGCCTAGAATGAAAATTCTTTTTTCCATTGATTCCTTGGTTCAAGGTGATTTGATTGCACCCTATGACGTCACTTTCGAGCTAGAAAATTTTCCGTTATTTTGAATTTTACGAAAAACCTACTTTTGCGAACTCGTCCTAGGCCGTAGCCCCGATTTTCATGAAAATTGAACCAGATCATCTCCAGACTATGTTGACAAAAAGTTATTAAAAGAAAGTTGATTCGTCAAACCGTTGTCGAATACCGCTAATGAAATCGACTTAGTGCGCACAAAAATATAAGTCAGGCTATATCTCTGCGATGCTTTAACGTATTCTAACAAAACTTAGTACGTGTTATGTCAACCGTGACTTGAGGATGTCTGCAGAGTTTTGGCGCAGCGCCACCTAGTGGTCGGAGATGCAAAAATGTGAACTTTTTCGATTATTACTTCAGAATGCTTTATCCAAAAATCACAAACCCGGTCTCTTTAGATTCGTGGCGTCATGCCGAGCCGTAGCATATCCAATTTTCCCGTATCAACTATTTTGGGAGTCGGCCATTTTGAATTTTCTAAAAATTGTACTTTTGCAAACTCCTCCTAGGCCGTGGCCCGATTTTCATGAAAATTGAACCACATCATCTTCAGACTATGTTGACAAAAAGTTATTAAAAGAAAGTTGATATGTCAAAGCGTTTTCGAATACCGCGCAAATGAAATCGACTTAATGCGCGCAATGATAAAACTAAGGCTATATATCTGCGATGCTTTAACGTATTCTAACCAAACTTAGTACGTGTTATGGCAACCGTGACTTGAGGATGCCTGCAGAGTTTTGGGGCAGCGCCACCTAGTGGACATTTTTATTATGACTTGAGAATGCTTTATCCAAAAATCACAAACCCGGTCTCTTTAGATTCGTGGTGTCATGCCGAGCCGTATGCAATTTTGCCTTATCGACTATTTTGAAAGTCGGCCATTTTGAATTTTGTCAAAAAGTGCTCTATTTTTTGAACGCATTGCTGCATCGTTACGAAACTTGGTATGCGTCTTCGGCACCAAGCCCTGAAGGTACTCAAGAGGTTTTGGGGCAGCGCCACCTTGTGGTCAAGACTGAAGTCTTATTGAAATGTCTTTAGATGCTTACTGCCATTGGTCTGCTGATGTCTGGTCTTGTTGCCGTGTCGTCGTGACATTTAATGGCCTTCTTGGTGCTTGGCCCCGTCATGGCTGCTTGCAGCTATATTTATTAGGGGCCAAGCGCACCGAAGGTGCGTAGGCACCTATTGAAACTGTTAGAATTCTTATTATTATTCTTCTTCCGCCATGGAAGTCTATGGCAGCCCATAGAAGCGTTTGATAAAAAGTTGTGAAATTTGGTACACTCATTAAGGACAGTCCAGTCATTGATCTTAGCAAATTTGAAGTGTCTAAGTCAATATCTCTAGCGCCACCAACTGTCCAAAGTTGGACTTATGTTTATGCTAGTAACTTTTGAACCCTAAGGCCTAGAATGAAAATTCTTTTTTCCACTTATTCCTTGGGTCAAGGCGATTCGATTGCACCCTATGACGTCATTTTCCGCCTAGATAATTTTTCCGCCATTTTGAATTTTACGAAAAACCTACTTTTGCGAACTCGTCCTAGGCCGTAGCCCGATTTTCATGAAGATTGAACCAGATCATCTCCAGACTATGCTGACAAAAAGTTATGGAAAGAAAGTTGATTCGTCAAACCGTTGTCGAATACCGCGCAAATGAAATCAACTTAATGCGCACAAAAATAAAAGTCAGGCTATATCTCTGCGATGCTTTAACGTATTTTAACCAAACTTAGTACGTGTTATGTCAACCGCGATTTGAGGATGCCTGCAGAGTTTTGGCGCAGCACCACCTAGTGGTCCGAGATACAAAAATGTGACCTTTTTAATTATTACTTCAGAATGCTTCGGCCAAAAATCACAAACCCGGTCTCTTTAGATACGTGGCGTCATGCCGAGTCGTAGCATATCCAATTTTCCCGTGTCAACTATTTTGGGAGTCGGCCATTTTGAATTTTGTCAAAAAGTGCTATATTTTTTTTACGCATTGCCGCATCATTACGAAACTTGGTATGCATCTTTGGTACCAAGCCCTGAAGGTACTCAAAAAGTTTTGGGGCAGCGCCACCTTTGTGGTCAAAAGTTATAACTAAATGCACAAATATGCTAATAACTTTTGATTACGTTAACCTATTGTAAAACAAATGGTCTCAATGTGTTCACTGGATCAAGCCGAGAGCACAGATAACAAATATGTCCTATTCGGCCAAACTTCCTGTTTGCCATGTTGTTTTACTTTAAAAACCTACTTTTTCGAACTCCTCCCACACCGTTTGTCCAATTTTCACAAAATTGAATCATAACATCTTTAGACCATGCTGACAAAAAGTTATGAAAAGAAATTTGATTCGTGAAACCGTTTTCAAATACCGCATAAATGAAATTGACTTAATGCGCACAAAAATAAGTCAGGCTATATCTCTGCAGTGCTTTAACATATTCTAACCAAACTTGGTACGTGTTATGTCAACCATGACTTAAGGATGCCTGCAGAGGTTTGGGCCAGCGCCACCTAGTGGTCCAGAGATACAAAAATGTGACATTTTTATTATTACTTCAGAATGCTTTAGCCAAAAATCACAAACCTGGTCTCTTTAGATTCGTGGCATTATGCTGAGCCGTAGCAAAGCCAATTTTGCCATATCGACCATTTTGAATTTTGTCAAAAAGTGCTATATTTTATGAACCCATTGCCGTATCATTACAAAACTCGGTGATGATTTTTCAGCCATTTACACTGAAGTCTTATTTAAATGTCTTTAGATGCTTACTGCCGTTGGTCTGCTGATGTCTGGTCTTGTTGTGTGACATTTAATGGCCTCCTAAGTGCTTGGCCCCGTCATGGCTGCTTGCAGCTATATTTATTATTAGGGGCCAAGCACCGAAGGTGCGTAGACCCTATTGAATCCGTTAGATTTCTTATTATTATTATTATTATTATTATTATCCTGCAATGGAAGTCAATGGCAGGCCATAGAAGCGTTTGATAAAAAGTTGTGAAATTTGGTACACTCATTAAGGACAGTCCAGTCATTGATCTTAGCAAATTTGAAGTGTCTAAGTCAATATCTCTAGCGCCACCAACTGTCCAAAGTTGGACTTATGTTTATGGTAATAACTTTTGAACCCTAAGGCCTAGAATGAAAATTCTTTTTTCCACTGATTCCTTGGGTCAAGGCGATTCGATTGCACCCTATGACGTCATTTTCCGCCTAAATAATTTTTCCGCCATTTTGAATTTTACGAAAAACCTACTTTTGCGAACTCGTCCTAGGCCGTAGCCCCGATTTTCATGAAAATTGAACCAGATCATCTCCAGACTATGGTGACAAAAAGTTATTAAAAGAAAGTTGATTCGTCAAACCGTTGTCGAATACCGCGCAAATGAAATCGACTTAGCGCGCACAAAAATAAAAGTCAGGCTATATCTCTGCGATGCTTTAATATATTCTAACCAAACTTAGTACGTGTTATGTCAACCGCGACTTGAGGATGCCTGCAGAGTTTTGGCGCAGCGCCACCTAGTGGTCCGGAGATACAAAAATGTGACCTTTTTTGATTATTACTTCAGAATGCTTTGGCCAAAAATCACAAACCCGGTCTCTTTAGATTCGTGGCATCATGCCGAGTCGTAGCATATCCAATTTTCCCGTGTCAACTATTTTGGGAGTCGGCCATTTTGAATTTTGTCAAAAAGTGCTATATTTTTTGAACGCATTGCCGCATCGTTACGAAACTTGGTATGCGTCTTCGGCACCAAGCCCTGAAGGTACTCAAGAGGTTTTGGGGCAGCGCCACCTTGTGGTCAAGACTGAATTCTTATTGAAATGTCTTTAGATGCTTACTGCCGTTGGTCTGCTGATGTCTGGTCTTGTTGTGTGACATTTAATGGCCTCCTAAGTGCTTGGCCCCGTCATGGCTGCTTGCAGCTATATTTATTATTATTATTCTGCATGGGAGTCAATGGCAGCCCATAGAACCGTTTGATAAAAAGTTGTGAAATTTGGTACACTCATTAAGGACAGTCCAGTCATTGATCTTAGTAAATTTTGAAGCAAATGTCTAAGTCAATACAGCGCCACCTAAACTGTCCAAAGTTGGAGTTATGTTTATGTTGATAACTTTTGAACCCTAAAGGCCTAGAATGAAATTCTTTTTCCTAGTGATTCATTGGTGTCAAGGTGATTCGATTGCACCCTATGACGTCACTTTCGAGCTATAAAATTTTTGTTGTAGATATCTTATCGGGTATGGGTGTGGCAACTGTCTAGGAGGTGGCCATTTTTTCATGAAAATTGAACCAGATCATCTCAAACTATGGTGACGTTATTAAAAGGCGTTTGTGACATGAAACAAAACTTAGCGCACAAAATAAAGAGGCTATATCTCTGCGATGCTTTCTAACAAAACTTAGTATTGCAGAGTTTTGGCGCAGCCCAAAATATATCAACTATTTTTTGAATTTTCTAAATGAACCAGATCATCTTCATGGTGAAAACTATTATTCTTCTGCTCTTTGAGGGCAAATTTGACCCCTGAACATGCGAAAACTCAGGAAACTTTGCCCAAAATTCAAGCCGTGAAAAATTTATAGAAATGAAGTCCAAGAAAAATATGAAAAAATGACTCAGTGGCGACCCTGGAAAAGTCAAAATACATTGGGCCTATGGAAAGTGAAAGTAACTTTTTCCAACGTAGAAAAATGAAACTTGGTACATCCATAGGACACCTCAGAACAAATATAAAAGTCTATGACAGCCACCCTAAAGTCAACAGGAAGTCCGCCATGTGGGGTGGAGCAGCGCCACTAAAATCGCACTCCTCGCGCAAAATGATTCAACTCATCGTGTTTTTATCTAAATGGCCCCAAATTTGGTGAGTATCATCTAGACACGTGTGCCAACCAAAGTTAACACTTTGTTGTAGATATCTTATCGGGTATGGGTGTGGCAAGCCTGTAAAGTGGCCATTTTTGTGAAAATAAAATGTCTCTTAACTCTCAAACGCCTTCTCGGATCGAGTTGGACCCAAAAGGCGTTTGTGCACATTCATGACCTGAACACAAAGATATGTAAATAAAAGGTTATCTTTAGAAATGGCTCTCCAGCGCCCCTACAAACTTATAATGGGACCCTTAGAATTTAGTTTGTCATAGAGACTTCAAATTTGGTACACACATCTCTTATGTCATGACAAACATAAAAGCCAATGACAACCACCCCCTATCTATAAATGTGTTGCCATAGCAACGCCCCAAATATGTGGACAAAGTCAATGGGAAGTGAAAATTTTAGTTTATCATAAGCAAATGAAACTTGGTACACACATCCAGTATGGGCTTATGAACAAAAAGCCAATGGTGACCACACCCTATCATACACGGGAAGGCGGCCATTTTGAATTGAATATATGAATCTTCTTAGAATACACCTCTCTTTTAAAAAAACAGTACTTTGTTTTTCTCGCCTTAGCCCAAGCATAATCTATTATTTTCAAAAGTTCAGACAGCTTCCAGGAAAACCAGGGATTGTGGAGGCCTTGCTCCTAAATTACAAGGGGTGTAGCAGGCCCCAGCAGTAGCACAGGCCCGAGGTGATGAAGCAGGAACCAGCCAGAAGAAGATTCAAGCAGTAGCACAGGCCTGGTTATTTGACATTACTGTGAAGTTTACGCTTTAAAGCACAAAATGCAATCCTCCGAGTACATGATTCGCAGTCTCAAGGGAGGCGAGGTCTTTATGCTATTAATTGACAGCGGTGATAACGGAAGTCTATTATTTCTGATAGCACATTATTAGACAATGATCCGGAAGGGTCTATTATTTCTGATGCGTCCGTTATTATTATTATTATTATTATTAGACCGAGCGGTGATAACCGGAAGGGTCTATTATTTCTGATAGCGTCCGTTATTATTATTATTATTATTATTATTATTCTGCTCTTTGAGGGCAAATTTGACCCCTGAACATGCACGAAACTCAGGAAACTTTGCCCAAAATTCAAGCCCGGCGAAAAATTTATAGAAATGAAGTCCGCAAGAAAAATATGAAAAATGACTCAGTGGCGACCCCTGGAAAAGTCAAAATACATTGGGCCTATGGAAAGTGAAGTTTAGAAAAATGAAACTTGGTACATCCATAGGACACCTTAGGGCAAATATAAAAGTCTATGACAGCCACACCTAAACAACAGGAAGTCCGCCGTGTGGGGTGGAACGCGGCCACTAAAATCGCACTCCTGCGCAAAATGATTCAACTCATCGTGTTTTTATCTAAATGGCCCCAAATTTGGTGAGTATCATCTAGACACGTGTGTCAACCAAAGTTATCACTTTGTTGTAGATATCTTATCGGGTATGGGTGTGGCAAGCCTGTAACGAGGTGGCCATTTTTGTGAAAATAAAATGTCTCTTAACTCTCAAACGCCTTCTCGGATCAAGTTGGACCCAAAAAGGCGTTTGTGCACATTCATGACCTGAACACAAAAATATGTAAATAAAAGGGTTATCTTTAGAAATGGCTCTCCAGCGCCCCTACAAACTTATAATGGGAGCTTAGAATTTAGTTTGTCATAGAGACTTCAAATTTGGTACACACATCTCTTATGTCATGACGAACATAAAAGCCAATGACAACCACCCCTATCTATAAATGTGTTGCCATAGCAACGCCCCAAATATGTGGACAAAGTCAATGGGAAGTGAAAATTTTAGTTTGTCGTAAGCAAATGAAACTTGGTACACACATCCAGTATGGGCTTATGAACAAAAAGCCAATGGTGACCACACCCTATCACACACGGAAGGCGGCCATTTTGAATTGAATATGTGAATCTTCTTAGAATACACCTCTCTTTAAAAAAACAGTAATACACCTCTCTTTTAAAAACAGTACTTTGTTTTTGCCTTAGCCCAAGCATAATCTATTATTTTCAAAAGTTCAGACAGCTCCCAGGAAAACCAGGGATTGTGGAGGCCTTTAACTCTAAATTACAAGGTGGTGTAGCAGGCCCCAGCAGTAGCACAGGCCCGAGGTGATGAAGCAGGATCCAGCCAGAAGAAGATTCAAGCAGTAGCACAGGCCTGGTTATTTGACATTACTGTGAAGTTTACGCTTTAAAGCACAAAATGCAATCCTCCGAGTACATGATTCCCGCGGTCTCAAGGGAGGCGAGGTCTTTATCGCCGCTTGCGGCTTTAATTAGACCGAGCGGTGATAACGGAAGGGTCTATTATTTCTGATAGCGTCCGTTATTATTATTATTATTATTTCTTTGAGGGCAAATTTGACCCCTGAACATGCACGAAAACTCAGGAAACTTTGCCCAAAATTCAAGCCCGGCGAAAAATTTATAGAAATGAAGTCCGCAAGAAAAATATGAAAAATGACTCAGTGGCGACCCCTGGAAAAGTCAAAATACATTGGGCCTATGGAAAGTGAAAGTAACTTTTTCCAACGTAGAAAAATGAAACTTGGTACATCCATAGGACACCTTAGGGCAAATATAAAAGTCTATGACAGCCACACCCTAAAGTCAACAGGAAGTCCGCCGTGTGGGGTGGAGCAGCGCGGCCACTAAATCGCACTCCTCGCGCAAAATGATTCAACTCATCGTGTTTTTATCTAAATGGCCCCAAATTTGGTGAGTATCATCTAGACACGTGTGTCAACCAAAGTTATCACTTTGTTGTAGATATCTTATCGGGTATGGGTGTGGCAAGCCTGTAACAGGTGGCCATTTTTGTGAAAATAAAATGTCTCTTAACTCTCAAACGCCTTCTCGGATCGAGTTGGACCCAAAAAGGCGTTTGTGCACATTCATGACCTGAACACAAAAATATGTAAATAAAAGGGTTATCTTTAGAAATGGCTCTCCAGCGCCCCTACAAACTTATAATGGGACCCAGAATTTAGTTTGTCATAGAGACTTCAAATTTGGTACACACATCTCTTATGTCATGAACATAAAAGCCAATGACAACCACCCCTATCTATAAATGTGTTGCCATAGCCCCAAATATGTGGACAAAGTCAATGGGAAGTGAAAATTTTAGTTTATCATAAGCAAATGAAACTTGGTACACACATCCAGTATGGGCTTATGAACAAAAAAGCCAATGGTGACCACCCCCTATCTATAAATGTGTTGCCATAGCAACGCCCCAAATATGGACAAAGTCAATAGGAAGTGAAAATTTTAGTTTGTCGTAAGCAAATGAAACTTGGTACACACATCCAGTATGGGCTTATGAACAAAAAGCCAATGGTGACCACACCCTATCACACACGGGAAGGCGGCCATTTTGAATTGAATATGTGAATCTTCTTAGAATACACCTCTCTTTTAAAAAAACAGTACTTTGTTTTTTCGCCTTAGCCCAAGCATAATCTATTATTTTCAAAAGTTCAGACAGCTCCCAGGAAAACCAGGGATTGTGGAGACCTTTAACTCTAAATTACAAGGTGGTGTAGCAGGCCCCAGCAGTAGCACAGGCCCGAGGTGATGAAGCAGGATCCAGCCAGAAGAAGATTCAAGCAGTAGCACAGGCCTGGTTATTTGACATTACTGTGAAGTTTACGCTTTAAAGCACAAAATGCAATCCTCCGAGTACATGATTCCCCGCGGTCTCAAGGGAGGCGAGGGTCTTTATCGCTTAAACTTTAATTATTATTATTATTATTATTATTATTATTCTTCTGCCCTTTGAGGGCAAATTTGACCCCCTGAACATGCACGAAAACTCAGGAAACTTTGCCCAAAATTCAAGCCAGCGAAAAATTTATAGAAATGAAGTCCAAGAAAAAATATGAAAAAATGACTCAGTGGCGACCCTGGAAAAGTCAAAATACATTGGGCCTATGGAAAGTGAAAGTAACTTTTTCCAACGTAGAAAAATGAAACTTGGTACATCCATAGGACACCTCAGGGCAAATATAAAAGTCTATGACAGCCACACCTAAAGTCAACAGGAAGTCCGCCGTGTGGGGTGGAACGCGACCACTAAAATCGCACTCCTCGCGCAAAATGATTCAACTCATCGTGTTTTTATCTAAATGGCCCCAAATTTGGTGAGTATCATCTAGACACGTGTGTCAACCAAAGTTATAACTTTGTTGTAGATATCTTATCGGGTATGGGTGTGGCAAGCCTGTAACGAGGTGGCCATTTTTGAAAATAAAATGTCTCTTAACTCTCAAACGCCTTCTCGGATCAAGTTGGACCCAAAAAGGCGTTTGTGCACATTCATGACCTGAACACAAAGATATGTAAATAAAAGGGTTATCTTTAGAAATGGCTCTCCAGCGCCCCTACAAACTTATAATGGGACCCAGAATTTAGTTTGTCATAGAGACTTCAAATTTGGTACACACATCTCTTATGTCATGACAAACATAAAAGCCAATGACAACCACCCCCTATCTATAAATGTGTTGCCATAGCAACGCCCCAAATATGTGGACAAAGTCAATGGGAAGTGAAAATTTTAGTTTATCATAAGCAAATGAAACTTGGTACACACATCCAGTATGGGCTTATGAACAAAAAGCCAATGGTGACCACCCCTATCTATAAATGTGTTGCCATAACGCAACGCCCAAATATGTGGACAAAGTCAATGGGAAGTGAAAATTTTAGTTTGTCGTAAGCAAATGAAACTTGGTACACACATCCAGTATGGGCTTATGAACAAAAAAGCCAATGGTGACCACACCTCTCTTTTAAAAAAACAGTATCCTTTGTTTTTCTCGCCTTAGCCCAAGCATAATCTATTATTTTCAAAAGTTCAGACAGCTCCCAGGAAAACCAGGGATTGTGGAGACCTTTAACTCTAAATTACAAGGTGGTGTAGCAGGCCCCAGCAGTAGCACAGGCCGAGGTGATGAAGCAGGATCCAGCCAGAAGAAGATTCAAGCAGTAGCACAGGCCTGGTTATTTGACATTACTGTGAAGTTTACGCTTTAAAGCACAAAATGCAATCCTCCGAGTACATGATTCCCGCGGTCTCAAGGAGGCGAGGGTCTTTATCGCGCTTGCGGCTTTAATTATTAGACCCGAGCCGGTGATAACGGAAGGGTCTATTATTTCTGATAGCGTCCGTTATTATTATTATTATTATTATTATTATTCTTCTGCTCTTTGAGGGCAAATTTGACCCCTGAACATGCACGAAAACTCAGGAAACTTTGCCCAAAATTCAAGCCCGAAAAATTTATAGAAATGAAGTCCCAAGAAAAATATGAAAAAATGACTCAGTGGCGACCCCTGGAAAAGTCAAAATACATTGGGCCTATGGAAAGTGAAAGTAACTTTTTTCCAACGTAGAAAAATGAAACTTGGTACATCCATAGGACACCTCAGGCAAATATAAAAGTCTATGACAGCCACCCTAAAGTCAACAGGAAGTCCGCCGTGTGGGGTGGAGCAGCGGACCACTAAATCGCACTCCTCGCGCAAAATGATTCAACTCATCGTGTTTTTATCTAAATGGCCCCAAATTTGGTGAGTATCATCTAGACACGTGTGTCAACCAAAGTTATAACTTTGTTGTAGATATCTTATCGGGGATGGGTGTGGCAAGCCTGTAACGAGGTGGCCATTTTTGTGAAAATAAAATGTCTCTTAACTCTCAAACGCCTTCTCGGATCAAGTTGGACCCAAAAAGGCGTTTGTGCACATTCATGACCTGAACACAAAAATATGTAAATAAAAGGGTTATCTTTAGAAATGGCTCTCCAGCGCCCCTACAAACTTATAATGGGAGCTTAGAATTTAGTTTGTCATAGAGACTTCAAATTTGGTACACACATCTCTTATGTCATGACGAACATAAAAGCCAATGACAACCACCCCTATCTATAAATGTGTTGCCATAGCACGCCCCAAATATGTGGACAAAGTCAATGGGAAGTGAAAATTTTTAGTTTATCATAAGCAAATGAAACTTGGTACACACATCCAGTATGGGCTTATGAACAAAAAGCCAATGGTGACCACCCCTATCTATAAATGTGTTGCCATAGCAACGCCCCAAATATATGGACAAAGTCAATAGGAAGTGAAAATTTTAGTTTGTCGTAAGCAAATGAAACTTGGTACACACATCCAGTATGGGCTTATGAACAAAAAACCCAATGGTGACCACACCCTATCACACACGGGAAGGCGGCCATTTTGAATTGAATATGTGAATCTTCTTTGAATACACCTCTCTTTTAAAAAAACAGTACTTTGTTTTTCTCGCCTTAGCCCAAGCATAATCTATTATTTTCAAAAGTTCAGACAGCTCCCAGGAAAACCAGGGATTGTGGAGGCCTTTAACTCTAAATTACAAGGTGGTGTAGCAGGCCCCAGCAGTAGCACAGGCCCGAGGTGACGAAGCAGGATCCAGCCAGAAGAAGATTCAAGCAGTAGCACAGGCCTGGTTATTTGACATTACTGTGAAGTTTACGCTTTAAAGCACAAAATGCAATCCTCCGAGTACATGATTCCCCGCGGTCTCAAGGGAGGCGAGGGTCTTTATCGCCGCTTGCGGCTTTAATTATTATTATTATTGTCCCGTTCTGGGCTGATGTGGATAAAGCCCTCTTTAAGCTCAGAGCAGAGCTGATGGAGAACTCTGAGAACATCAGCAAACATCCTTTTGATGAGGGCCACTCTCAGACACTGTCTGTTTGAGTGGCTCCTGGTCAGCAGGACCTTAAAGGTCAAAGGTCAAATAAACAGGACTCAAAATGAAAAGTGAGAGTCAGAACAAAAGCTGTAGATAAATGATGTTATTGTGAAACAGACAGAAGGACAAATTAAACAACAACCAGAGCCAGAGCAGTAGTTGTTGAAGCCAGTGAGAGCCTCTGTTTGTCTCGGGTCTTTACCTGGATACTGCTGATGTGGCGCGCTCTGATTGGTCCAGCCCTGTATTAGAGACAGCTCACAGAGACACAGCTCACAGACAGAGTCCCACTTCAACATGGAGCTGTTTGTGCTGCTGGGTTTACTGCTGCACGTCTCTGCCGACGGTAAACACTCTTAATATACTGTTATTTACTGAAATATTACTGTTATTTACTGAAATATTACTGTTATTTACTGAAATATACTGTTATTTACTGAAATATTACTGTTATTTACTGAAATATTACTGTTATTTACTGAAATATTACTGTTATTTACAAAAATATACTGTTATTTACTGAAATATTACTGTTATTTACTCAAATATACTGTTATTTACTCAAATATACTGTTATTTACTGAAATATACTGTTATTTACTGAAATATACTGTTATTTACAAAAATATACTGTTATTTACTCAAATATACTGTTATTTACTCAAATATACTGTTATTTACTGAAATATTACTGTTATTTACTGAAATATTACTGTTATTTACTGAAATATACTGTTATTTACTGAAATATTACTGTTATTTACTGAAATATACTGTTATTTACTGAAATATTACTGTTATTTACTGAAATATTACTGTTATTTACTGAAATATTACTGTTATTTACTCAAATATACTGTTATTTACTGAAATATACTGTTATTTACTGAAATATTACTGTTATTTACTCAAATATACTGTTATTTACTCAAATATTACTGTTATTTACTTAAATATTACTGTTATTTACTGAAACATTACTGTTATTTACTGAAATATTACTGTTATTTACTGAAATATTACTGTTATTTACTCAAATATACTGTTATTTACTGAAATATACTGATATTTACTGAAATATACTGTTATATATATATAATATATATATATACAAATATACTGTGTGAGTCGTACCTGAGCAGGTGAAGCTCTGATGAAACAGAGTTTAATTAAACTTTGATCAAAAGTCTTTAATCTAGATTAATACAGGCTCTGCTCTGATTGGTCGCTTCATGACAGTTCTGTTGTGTCTCTTCAGTTTTTTATAAGGACCTCTGGATCAGAGGTTGTTCACACTCAGACTCTGATAAAGAGTACATGTACACTCTGGAAGGAGAAGACCTCTGTCACATCGACTTTGACAAAAAAGAAGCTGTTTATCCTCAGCCCGACTTCGTGGACCATATGACCTACGGAGAAGGAGTTTATGAACACGCTGTGAGTGAACAAGTCACCTGTCAACATAACCTGCAGGGGGCCAGTAAAGCACTGAAGGACCTGCCTCTGAAACTCGGTGAGAACTGTTCAGGTTTAAACCACTTTTATAACAAGACCAGTCCAGACTAAGTCCAGACTAAATCTAAGTCCAGTCTAAATCCAGTCTAAGTCCAGTCTAAATCCAGTCTAAGTCCAGTCTAAGTCCGGTCTTTGTCTCTGTTGCAGACCCCCCGGCGGTCCCGCTGGTCTACCCCAGGGACAACCTGGTCCAGGGAGAACCCAACACTCTGGTCTGTCAGGCCTCTGGGTTTTACCCGGCCCCGGTCCGGTTCAGTTGGACCAAAGACCAGCAGAACCTGAGCCAGACCCAGGACTCTCAGGCCTTCCCTCAGTCCGACGGGACCTACGTCCAGTTCTCCAGACTAGACCTGGTCCCAGAGCAGGGCCAGGTCTACAGCTGCAGCGTACACCACCCAGCACTGGCCCCCGGGACCAGCAAGACCCGCTTCTGGAGTAAGTCCTGAACCAGGTCCTGAACCAGGTCTGAGTAAGTCCTGAACCAGGTCTGGAGTAAGTCCTGACTGAACCAGGTCTGGAATAAGTCCTGAACCAGGTCTGGAGTAAGTCCTGACAGAACCAGGTCTGGAGTAAGTCCTGAACCAGGTCTAGAGTAAGTCCTGAACCAGGTCTGGAGTAAGTCCTGACTGAACCAGGTCTGGAGTAAGTCCTGACAGAACCAGGTCTGAGTAAGTCCTGAACCTGGTCTGGAGTAAGTCCTGAACCAGGTCTGGAATAAGTCCTGAACCTGGTCTAGAGTAAGTCCTGACTGAACCAGGTCTGGAATAAGTCCTGAACCAGGTCTGGAGTAAGTCCTGACTGAACCAGGTCTGGAATAAGTCCTGAACCAGGTCTGGAGTAAGTCCTGACAGAACCAGGTCTGGAGTAAGTCCTGACTGAACCAGGTCTGGAATAAGTCCTGAACCAGGTCTGGAGTAAGTCCTGACAGAACCAGGTCTGGAGTAAGTCCTGACTGAACCAGGTCTGGAGTAAGTCCTGAACCAGGTCTAGAGTAAGTCCTGAACCAGGTCTGGAGTAAGTCCTGACTGAACCAGGTCTGGAGTAAGTCCTGAACCAGGTCTGGAGTAAGTCCTGAACCAGGTCTAGAGCAAGTCCTGAACCAGGTCTGGAGTAAGTCCTGAACCAGGTCTGGAGTAAGTCCTGAACCAGGTCTAGAGTAAGTCCTGAACCAGGTCTGGAGTAAGTCCTGAACCTGGTCTGGAGTAAGTCCTGAACCAGGTCTGGAGTAAGTCCTGAACCAGGTCTAGAGTAAGTCCTGAACCAGGTCTGGAGTAAGTCCTGACAGAACCAGGTCTGGAGTAAGTCCTGACTGAACCAGGTCTGGAGTAAGTCCTGAACCAGGTCTAGAGTAAGTCCTGAACCAGGTCTGGAGTAACTCCTGACTGAACCAGGTCTGGAGTAAGTACTGAACCAGGTCTAGAGCAAGTCCTGAACCAGGTCTGGAGTAAGTCCTGAACCAGGTCTGGAGTAAGTCCTGAACCTGGTCTGAGTAAGTCCTGAACCAGGTCTGGAGTAAGTCCTGAACCTGGTCTGAGTAAGTCCTGAACCAGGTCTGGAGTAAGTCCTGACTGAACCAGGTCTGGAGTAAGTCCTGACTAAACCAGGTCTGGAGTAAGTCCTGGTCCGGGTCTGGAGTAAGTCCTGAACCAGGTCTAGAGTAAGTCCTGAACCAGGTCTGGAGTAAGTCCTGAACCAGGTCTGGAGTAAGTCCTGACTGAACCAGGTCTGGAGTAAGTCCTGGTCCGGGTCTGGAGTAAGTTCTGAACCGGGTCTGGAGTAAGTCCTGAACCAGGTCTGGAGTAAGTCCTGAACCAGGTCTAGAGTAAGTCCTGAACCAGGTCTGGAGTAAGTCCTGAACCTGGTCTGGAGTAAGTCCTGAACCAGGTCTGGAGTAAGTCCTGAACCAGGTCTAGAGTAAGTCCTGAACCAGGTCTGGAGTAAGTCCTGACAGAACCAGGTCTGGAGTAAGTCCTGAACCAGGTCTAGAGTAAGTCCTGAACCAGGTCTGGAGTAAGTCCTGAACCAGGTCTGGAGTAAGTCCTGAACCTGGTCTGAGTAAGTCCTGAACCAGGTCTGAGTAAGTCCTGAACCAGGTCTGGAGTAAGTCCTGACAGAACCAGGTCTGGAGTAAGTCCTGACAGAACCAGGTCTGGAGTAAGTCCTGAACCAGGTCTAGAGTAAGTCCTGAACCAGGTCTGGAGTAAGTCCTGAACCAGGTCTAGAGCAAGTCCTGAACCAGGTCTGGAGTAAGTCCTGAACCAGGTCTAGAGTAAGTCCTGAACCAGGTCTGGAGTAAGTCCTGAACCTGGTCTGAGTAAGTCCTGAACCAGGTCTGGAGTAAGTCCTGAACCAGGTCTAGAGTAAGTCCTGAACCAGGTCTGGAGTAAGTCCTGACTGAACCAGGTCTGGAGTAAGTCCTGACTAAACCAGGTCTGGAGTAAGTCCTGGTCCGGGTCTGGAGTAAGTCCTGAACCAGGTCTAGAGTAAGTCCTGAACCAGGTCTGGAGTAAGTCCTGAACCAGGTCTGGAGTAAGTCCTGACTGAACCAGGTCTGGAGTAAGTCCTGGTCCGGGTCTGGAGTAAGTTCTGAACCGGGTCTGGAGTAAGTCCTGACTGAACCAGGTCTGGAGTAAGTCCTGACTAAACCAGGTCTGGAGTAAGTCCTGGTCCGGGTCTGGAGTAAGTCCTGAACCAGGTCTAGAGTAAGTCCTGAACCAGGTCTGGAGTAAGTCCTGAACCAGGTCTGGAGTAAGTCCTGACTGAACCAGGTCTGGAGTAAGTCCTGGTCCGGGTCTGGAGTAAGTTCTGAACCGGGTCTGGAGTAAGTCCTGACTGAACCAGGTCTGGAGTAAGTCCTGAACCTGGTCTAGAGTAAGTCCTGACAAAACCGGGTCTGGAGTAAGTCCTGACTAAACCAGGTCTGGAGTAAGTCCTGGTCCGGGTCTGGAGTAAGTCCTGAACCAGGTCTAGAGTAAGTCCTGAACCAGGTCTGGAGTAAGTCCTGAACCAGGTCTGGAGTAAGTCCTGACTGAACCAGGTCTGGAGTAAGTCCTGGTCCGGGTCTGGAGTAAGTTCTGAACCGGGTCTGGAGTAAGTCCTGACTGAACCAGGTCTGGAGTAAGTCCTGACTAAACCAGGTCTGGAGTAAGTCCTGGTCCGGGTCTGGAGTAAGTCCTGAACCAGGTCTAGAGTAAGTCCTGAACCAGGTCTGGAGTAAGTCCTGAACCAGGTCTGGAGTAAGTCCTGACTGAACCAGGTCTGGAGTAAGTCCTGGTCCGGGTCTGGAGTAAGTTCTGAACCGGGTCTGGAGTAAGTCCTGACTGAACCAGGTCTGGAGTAAGTCCTGAACCTGGTCTAGAGTAAGTCCTGACAAAACCGGGTCTGGAGTAAGTCCTGACTAAACCAGGTCTGGAGTAAGTCCTGGTCCGGGTCTGGAGTAAGTCCTGAACCAGGTCTAGAGTAAGTCCTGAACCAGGTCTGGAGTAAGTCCTGAACCAGGTCTGGAGTAAGTCCTGACTGAACCAGGTCTAGAGTTAGTCCTGGACCAGGTCTGGAGTAAGTCCTGACAGAACCAGGTCTAGAGTAAGTCCTGAACCAGGTCTAGAGTAAGTTCTGACTGAACCAGGTCTGGAGTAAGTCAGCGGTGGACCTGCAGGGGCCCTCTTGGGGGCCCTCAGTCTTCTGTCTCTAACAGTCTTGTTGCAGGGGCCCTCTCTGGGGCCCTCGGTCTTCTGTCTCTAACTGTCTTGTTGTTTCAGCGTTGGACCTGCAGGGGCCCTCTCTGGGGCCCTCAGTCTTCTGTCTCTAACAGTCTTGTTGTTTCAGCGGTGGAGCTGCAGGGGCCCTCTCTGGGGCCCTCTGTCTTCTGTCTCTAACAGTCTTGTTGCAGGGGCCCTCTCTGGGGCCCTCAGTCTTCTGTCTCTAACAGTCTTGTTGTTTCAGCGGTGGAGCTGCAGGGGCCCTCTCTGGGGCCCTCAGTCTTCTGTGCTGTGGGACTGACTCTGGGGCTGGTGGGCGTGGCCGTCGGGACCTTCTTCCTGGTCAAAGGGAACGAGTGCCGCTGATTGGACGGCTGCTGCTGATGTCATCGGCTCATTTGAATAAATCTGTAATTTTCTGAGATAAATATTCAAACTGTTTCTGAATCAAGTGTAAACTCTGTTCTTCAATAAAATCTGTTTCTGAACAAAAACAAGAGTTTTATTTTGAAAATATCACAGATCTTTTAAATAAATAATGACTCACTATGACAGGTGCACTCACCTGGTTTAGAGATTATATAAGAGTGTTTATACAAACCTGAGGAGCCTCACCTGCAGCAGGACCTCACATTAACTCTAGAATTATACTTTAGACTGAGACAAATGTTTACAATAATATCCGTCACATTTTAAATACACCTATATTAATATATTTATTTACTCAAACATCTGGACTTATTAAAGCTCTCTGAACTGTTTCAGAAACAAACATCAGACACTTGAGCTTCTCCAACAGGTGGAGCTGAGTGGGCGGGGTTTACTGCTGGTGTACCTGTCTTATGGCTCCTACACGAGCCTCCTGTCTCTCTCCTCTCTTTAGACCTTTATTAAATCATCAACATTAGCAGCATTACTAAAGACAGAAAAAAGTGATGGACATAATAAATAAAGAAACCTATCTTTATGTGTCATTTGTAACAGAGGTTAGAGTTCATTCAAGATTCAAGATTCAAGATTTTTATTCGTCACATACAAAATTATATACAGCATATATAACCAGCAGTGAAATGTGAGTCAGGTCCGCTCCATGGACAGTGCAATTATTAAGGAAAACACACAGATGAAAATATACATAAATGTAGCTATGTAAGAATGAAATAAAAGTAAACAATAAAAAATATAAGAATAAAATCTAAAAAATATAAAAAGTGTGTAATGTGGGAAACATTTTCTGGAGCAGAACTGAATAAATAACGACTCCTGAACGGCAGGTTCAAAAATAAATCTGAGAATTTTAATTTCATTTTTGTCATTATTGCTTCTGAAAGTCAAGGAACATTAATAATAATAATGTGATCTTTTCAAAGTCTCAGTAAAATAAAAGTCTGTCTGTGGCTCTGAGTGGAATGTTCCAGAGCCTGTTGGTGTTGCTGTGTTTTAAACTTGAACTGTGTCTGATGACTTCACTCTGTTGAGCTGCATTTAGAGGCTCATAAAGGTCTTTCTATTTACTTTTAGAAATACCTTTCTAAAAAGCAGACATAGGGCTGGGTTTTAATGTAAACTGTACTTTTCACTGGACTTTATACATCTTTTGAGACGAGTCAGACACAAAAAGCCTACATTATTCAGACCTTTACAGGTAAAAGTGTCCCTCATTATCATGTTCCACTCACGAGAAACTAACAGAACTAAACTATTCACTTTTCACAGAAAATAATACTCACTTAAAAAACTTTAAAAACACCTGAAAACACATCTCTTCCATCAACACCTGACGCACAAACACTGACTTCTACTTCCTTTCTATTGATTCCTTTAAAAATGTGTGTTGTTAAAAATGTGTGTTGTTAAAATTGCTTCCATTGTTTTTCTCACTTGTAAGTCTCTTTGAATAAAAGCTAAATGACTAAATGTAAAACAACATGGTGGACGTTAAACGTATTGACGCAGAGTAAATGCATATTTAGACATAAACATGAGTAACACACCTGGGAACAGTACTCTCAGTTCCTTCAATATATGTCCTCTCTTCATCATCATCATCATCATCATCATCATCATCTTCATCATCATAATCATTATGTCACACACACATTCACAATCTCAAAAAAATAATAAAGTTTACTTACTGGTTAGGTCCACAGAGTTTTGGGACAGCACTAAAGATGGAGACAGATATATATTTAAAGAAAAGAGAAGCACCCACAGCTGCACACAGTAAAGTAAAAATACAAAAGGTAATAGAGACACATAAATACAAATAAAATTAAAGCCCTAAAGCGGCGATAAAGGCCCTCGCCTCCCTTGAGACCGCGGGGACACATGCACTCGGAGGATTGCATTTCGTGCTTTAAAGCGTAAACTTCACGGTAATGTGTTATAAGAATTCTATATGTCCAAAAGAATTCTATATCCTTATATTACCCAGAGAGACACGGAGACAGATTATATATAAAAGCTAAAGCCAGGTTTTATTCCTTGCAAGGGAAGCAAAGTACACACGGATATATCAACGGTACATGGTGCGTTTTGCTTAAAGAGCTACAACAATACATGGGGTTTTATACCCAGCATTACATAATGTTTAAGGCGGAGGATGATGATACTCCTCCGCAGTCTATGACCCAGGTCGAGATGGCCTCTGCCTAGGTCCTGTTTGTACAGAAGAATCATATCTAAAACTAAACAGAGACACTAAAGTAAAATGCATACAATTCCCATAACATTCCCCCCTCTTTATGCTGAATAGGCATAAATCAAAGTCTCCACCTTGATGTGAATTGTATTAAGTCAGGAGCGAAAACCCAGAGGCAGCTGACCTAGCCTAAGTACATTTGACCATTCGGCTAAATGACCTATCACTGGGAAAAAGACCTCCTGACCGCCCCTCTGCCAAGGCGGCGCACATTCAAGGCAGATACATGTAAAGATCAAAAACAAACTGATTTCTTCTGACACACATGTCCAATCAATGACAGAAATGAGTATAATATTGCAAACATATAAATCAAAAGGAGATTACCATACTGATTCTTAACATCCAATAATAATTGATTACATCAAAACATAGAATCACTCCAAAATAAAGCAGAAAAAGATGCCGGAGGTTAAGCTGGTCAACCCATCGAACTTAACATCTCCAGCCTGTCCCTGCCTGTCCATTTCTGTCCCTGTAACGAAAAGAAAAACACATGGAGTGAGACATATGCACATTCATAATGATTAAAATCAATTCTCTTCAGCATAATCAATTCAATGAACCATACGGCCCTTAGGTCTGTAGTATGATCCGTCCTGGAGCTGTTGTCCCGTTGGTGTACATGCAAACAATAACGTCCCTCAGATATCAAAGTGTTCATCTGAGGTCAAAGCCTTGACCTTAGTCGTTTGGCAGGTGCATGTCCAGGAATGTTGACCCAGCAATGGCCACATTCATCAATCTCACCAACAAGCTCCGGATACATGGAAATTAACACAAACAAAAGTTATTAGACAATGGAAGTGCAACAACAAGTACATGTACTGTATCTCAATACAGATTCTAAAATCCCAGTAAATCTTCCAAATATGTTGTAAAACCAGGTCAAAATTAATTTCTCTATACCAGAATATTCTAATTCCTCTGTTAGAGTTTGAAGTCCTTTCTTAAAGACTTTAGTTCTGCTGTAACTTGTCCTGTGTTACTTTGGAGGAAATCCCTTTTGTAGATCCCCCCTTTTCAGCTAAAAGCATGCTCCGTGCTAATTTGTTCTGTCCAGTCCTTGGATCAGTTTTCTCTCATTTCCAGTTTTAATTAACAGTTACAGCATCTCTTGTGTAATTCATAAACCTTTGTTGTTTATAAATATACTTAATTTAATCCACATTTTCATAAATTGTCTCAAATGTAAAAATTCAAATCCTAATGCTAATTTAATTTTAGCCTTATATTCATTTTAAGGACACCTTCGAAGGACACCTCTGTCGTCGATGTAAATGGGGCTCTCAAATGAACCTGAGGGAGCTGCTGTTTGGCTCCTAAAGTGTGAGTTTCCACTCACGATGTTCTCCGTCACATTGTATGTGAACACAAATAAAACGAGGATCCTTTGGGACGCATGTTTCCGGTCAGCAGGCAACGCTGGTCTAATGGTCTTACTTTCACAAAACCTCCAGACTTCTGCTTTGCACTGCACCTGTCCCTGATCTCTACGTTTGTCAAGTTCAGAGTGATGTCACAGGAAGTCATGTGACCCCGTCACTAGCCCTGCTCACAGGTGTACTTCCCTTCACAGGTGTAAACCAAGATGATATAAGTTCAAAGAACTATGTTAATATTAGCTCTTACTGGTGGTGGCTATATTAATTGTCAAACCTCCTTTTCTGAACTGGTATACTTGTTGTAGTTGGCTTCCATCCAAATAAAGAACAAACAAACAAATCAGAACGTTCTCTGACATTATAGACCCATAGAAAGTGCCTCCTAGGTTTTAGTCAAACGAAACCATAAAAGCCCTTAAAATGATCAAACCATAAAATTGAAACAGCAGATAAACCCTGTTTCCACAGATATGGTCTGCTGGAAATCTATTTTAATCTGAAAAGGTTTAATCAGACTAAACAGTGCTTCTCCAGAAAAGTCCTGTCAACTTTCTTTATTTCATTATTTGATTTAAACTTTTAACTGTATTAAACACTGTTGTTTCAGCCTCATGCTAACCATTAGGTTAACCAAGCATCCCTTCAGCACTTTAACACAGTTTTGTTTAAACCTTCATCTCCCCCCTTTTTGAGACGTGGTACAACCATGGCTCAAAATACCAAAAAATAAACAAAAATCAAATAAAAGTTAAAAAAAATCAAAATAAAGTCAAAACAGAATGGTTTTTTCCCAATTACCACCTTAAATTGTTATTTCATTAATTAGCATTTCTAATTATTCATCTTCTTTATGTTTTCCCAAATAGCATCACTTTTGTTCATGTTATATTTAAAACTTAACTTTGTTTAGTTCAGTTTTAATTTTAGTTACCATTAGTTGTAGGTCTTTACCTGTAACTGTAATTGGTATCATCCACAATTTGACAAATTTTAACTCAGTTGATGCAAACATAAATAATTTATATAGATCAGAACTGGTTTCTCATGATCTATTTTCACAAACTTTTAAACATTCACCTTTAATTCACAATTTATTTCACATGTTCTTTTAAATTAAAATATTCTCAAAATATTGTTTAATTTACCTTAAATTACTTTATTCAGAAAGAAAACACATTTTTCTCTTACTTCAAAACAAAATTTCTTAATCCCCCTTGGGTTCAGACCCCCCTCTCTGGGGTTAAACGAGTAACAGCAGCTTGTCTTGAACACCCCACAAAGCCTCTGCTCTGTTCACACTGCTTTCCTCTAAAACACCATCACCTTTGTGACTGTTGTTTAAAAGGAAAGACTAAACATAAAATCAACAAATTTCCTCTAAAATTCTGCTTTATTTTTTAAACTAAATTTCTTTAGGATTTTATTCAGTATAGATTTGTTCTATACTGTCTTTGTAAAACTCAGTTTTACCACCAGGTGCTAAATACAATAAACCAGTTTGTTTTTGTATTTTTCCCATATTAATTTAAACGTAACATAAAACAATTTCATCAATTACTATTTTTATGTTTCCACTAAATTTATCATTCAGATGCCACATAAAGAATTCACCTCACTCAATGTTAAACAGAAACTTTAAACATCAAGTGTAAAATTAAAATAATGTGTCTCTCTTTCTTTATTCAAATTCACCAAAATTGTAATCAGTAATCATCATTACTGTTCATTCAATAAAATGTAACATCTCAACCTCTTTTTATTCTCTTTTTCTTTAGGTTACAAAGACCCAAAGTTTGTCAAAACCCAAAACCAAAACAACGTCTAACGTCTGTTCAAAAGGACCTTGTGTTAGTCCCTGTACTCCAAAAAAAAAAAATTCTTAAATCACTTCGAACAGTGATTAAACCCAGCGAGCCATTGGCATATGCTCTTAAACTTTAACAATTCACCTTGTTAGTTTAACAATTATCTTTTATTCACTTATTTTTCATTAACTTTAATTTTTCAAATAAAACCTTTAAGATCATTTTAACAGTTTGAACTGTTTTAACATAGATATGTTTTTAATCATCAAAACCAGATTACCAATTTACATTACAGTTTAAATCTTTATTGCATAGATGACACCATACATTAATTATAAAGTACCAAAATAAATAATGATTATTATTTATTTTGAACTATCTTCATTTTCAATACTTAAACTTTAAGTTTTTCTTCTCAAAAACCATATTCAATCTCATTCATTCAATTGTTTAGTTTACCAAATCATGTTTCATAGATTCAATAAAACTCAAATGTGGACTTTATTCATATCAACAGACCTGTCAGAAGGTCAAACAGTTTTCATAATTAAGTATCACAAACTTTATTTAACACATTAGTTCAGTGCAATCTGTTTCTGTCACTGACATTTCTAACTCTATATTTTTCTCAACATTAAAAGTTTGTTTAATGTAAAGGCTCCCACACTGTCTGTGGAGCTAAAAAACAAAAACCCAAAACAAAACATTTCTCGCTCTTGGGAGCAAAAAGGAGGGTGCTGTGAAGCCCCTGTTACATTGACTTACATAGAATGTTATCTTGTTTTGAAACATTCCTTGAATCCAAACAGTGGTTGTTTTGAATCCACTTTCTCCATTTACACACTTTGTTAGAACCAAACCAGAGAAATACATAAATGTTTATTTCCTTTACTTAGGTTCTGTTACCCTTGTTTTCTTTTAAATATGAGCTTATGGCCCATAACTATAAAATTATATTATCTTTATAAACTTACTCTGCGCAATTCAACTTTAAGACGCATATTTAAATTCTTCCAATTACAAAGTATTCATTTTCATTCTTTTATTGGCGTTTTACCGTGTGTTTGAACCACACTGATATTAAGGACCTCTATTAGTTCTTGTACTAATAGATACACAACATTGTTTAGCAAAACATCAATCACTAATTCTATTTTAGATCCAAGTGTTGGACCTTTAACTTCTTTAAACCTTTAATGTTCACATTTCCATGTCACATTAAATACAAAACCAACTCTGTTCTTTAACAGAATACTCATTATTTTCTCTCATAAACCAAAATCACATCCTTCTCTGTAGATGTGTGTCTCATGTGTCTTTATGTGTCTTTATGTGTTTATGTACCTGACCTGTTAGTTGAAGCGGTCAGTTCCTGAGGTCATTCCCCTCGTCTCTCGTCTGGACCCAGTTTCGACCTCCTCCTCCTCCTCTCAGTGCCCTCTCGTCTGTCACGCCCACCTCCACCTCGCTCTCAATTGTGCATTTTTCCTCAGACAAATACATTACATTCATATTAATTTCAAGTTACATCCAATTTGCAAACACACTTTACGAATACCCTTTTGGTCAATCTCAATAGATCAAAATTTAAAACAAATAAACGATTGTCTGAATTCGGTTATCTTACCGCTTCCGTGTTGCTGCGGCTGGTAACTGTCTGCAGTTTTTTTTTTTTTTTTTCCTCAGCCGAAAATCCGCAGGTGGGAGGTGGGGTGCAGAGGTTGGAGAGAGCACTGTTTTCCGGAGAGAGGGAGGAAGCCGATACCTAGAGGCTCCCAGAAACATTTAAACAAAATACAACTGATTAGTGTTTTGGAGTACATGTAGTAGACTCATTCTTCATCCAACAATGGCCCATTCATAACACATTTATTCTCTCAAACACACCTTTATCTTTAACTTTTTAGGTCAACAATTCTCAGTATTGCCAACAATTCTCAGTATGAGCCCCGTCACTTTCAGTGGGCTTTTCCTTTTTCTCTCACTCACGCGTCACCAGCAGTGAACATTTTTCAGCAAAAGCTCGTGGGCTTTTAAAATCTCATTTCTCATCTGCAGGAATCACTTCTACGTAGGCAGGCCTTTTTATAGTCACATTGACTTCGGACTCATTCATCTCACCTTTTGTTGTAAGTATCTTGATAATGGTCGGACCTATTCATCTCACTTTTGTTGTTAGTAAGTTTCTTGATAATAGTCCATACTCGAGTTTTCCTGTGCGTCCCACGCACCAATAAAACCAACAATACTAGCTATGCAAGGCAGTTCGATTGTGGCGTATTACGATACGTGATTATTAATCTAAGATAAATTCTTGTGCTCTCTAGACAAGCTATTTAGACCTCATACCCCTTCTTGTAATTAGATGCTCTATCTCGCATAGAGGTTCGCACTTGTCACGGCCAAATGAACTAAACGCACGATTCAGTTTCAAGAAACACCTGAAAACTTACAAAGCATAAGGTATCTATCAAACTTAAATCTAGCAAGACAACAAGCTTTAACACAGATTAACATCAGAATATCCCGTTTAAAACCTCACCATAAGATTGACAAGTAGGTTCTCGATCAAAAACACATACTTTTTCGGCTTTAAATCTCACCATAAACCATATAGGCAGGGTCTCGACAAAGCGGATCTCACCATTTAAGGAATCTCGATCTTTCAGCGTTTAAGAATCTCCTATGCTGGCCAGCTTCATGGAAAAACATCAACTATTGGTGATGTAACTTACATGCAGCCCGCTCAACATACGCCAGATTTCCAAAACTAGCTACTTCCGGAAGCTTTGGTAATTACAAACTCACACACACACACACCAAGAATAAATTAAACAGCTGTTTACCTGAATTTTCAGTCCAATAGTCCAGTTGTTCCGCAGCCAGACTGTCTTTTCTGTTCTCTCGTCTCTCTGCTCTTCTCTATTTTCAGTCCAGATTTCGTCATCGCGTTCACACACACAGAGGGGATATCTGGCCCTTTACTGCTAAATAGCACAGCTTGGGACTTACAAGAAATGCATTGTTTTTGCATTTCTCCGTGCACGTCAGTTCACCTCTTTGCATGAGAAACCACGAATATTGAAATCCGGGTCACGGCACCAAATGTTATAAGAATTCTATATGTCCAAAAGAATTCTATATCCTTATATTACCCAGAGAGACACGGAGACAGATTATATATAAAAGCTAAAGCCAGGTTTTATTCCTTGCAAGGGAAGCAAAGTACACACGGATATATCAACGGTACATGGTGTGTTTTGCTTAAAGAGCTACAACAATACATGGGGTTTTATACCCAGCATTACATAATGTTTAAGACGGAGGATGATGATACTCCTCCGCAGTCTATGACCCAGGTCGAGATGGCCTCTGCCTAGGTCCTGTTTGTACAGAAGAATCATATCTAAAACTAAACAGAGACACTAAAGTAAAATGCATACAATTCCCATAACATAATGTCAAATAACCGGGCCTGTGCTACTGCTGGGGCCTGCTACACCACCTTGTAATTTAGAGTTAAAGGTCTCCACAATCCCTGGTTTTCCTGGGAGCTGTCTGAACCTTTGAAAATAATAGATTATGCTTGGGCTAAGGCGAGAAAAACAAAGTACTGGCTGGAGATTTGAGATGACTCAGGAATCGCTGCACCCCCCTGTTTAAAAAGGCAAAATGTAAATATAACTTGTCTAAAAGTACAAGGTTACAAGTTCCAAAGAATTTCTAAGACTCTAGCCGTGGCTCTGGAGGGGCCTCCTCTAAAGGAAGGATCCTGGCAATTGGGAAATGGCATTTATTTCCCAAAGGTTGCCTCTTCACAGACTCATTACAACCACAGCCACAAATATATCAAAAAACACTTTTTCACTGTTTCAGCTCCAGTCTGACAGAGTCTGCCCGGTGACAGCTGACGCTGAGGTCACATGACCTGAGTGCTTTTATACAGCTGCTGGAGGCCGGCTCAGTCAGTTTGAGTAAAGCTCAGAACCATGTGTGTGACCTGGGTTCAGCTCTGTCTGCTGCTGCTGCTGGGGCTCCACGCTGCAGGTGAGGGTTATTACTACTCTTATTACACCTGTTATTACACTTCTGTCTCTACACACACTAACTCTGCAGGTGAGGGTTATTACTACTCTTATTACACCTGGTATTACACTTCTCTCTCTACACACACGTACTGTTATAAGAATTTTATTATTATAATTGTGTATATTGTTTATAGTTAGTAGGTGCTCATAGTTCTCTACAGGTCATGTCAAATTGGGTCATGTGCTCCATGCTAGTCCAAGCATGGAGTAGACATAACTAGATAGACATGGGTTGCCATGGTACTTTTGCACCTGGAGCTGGGGCCTTGAGGGGAGTGTGTATGCAAGATACGCCTCCCACTGACAGCCCCAACTGCAGTGATATAAAATGTCCTGTTTTATTTACTTAGGTAAGCAAAACGCACTGTGTACCTTTGATATATTCGTGTATGTTTGCTTCATTCTTGCAAGGAATAAAACCTGGCCTTTCGCTTTTATAATATAATATGTCTCCGTGTCTCTCTGGATAATATAAGGATATAGAATTCTTATAACACGTACACACACTAACGCTGCAGGTGAGGGTTATTACTGCTCTTATTACAACTGTTATTACACTTCTGTCTCTACACACACGTACACACACTAACGCTGCAGGTGAGGGTTATTACTACTCTTATTACACCTGTTATTACACGTTTCTCTCTCTACACACACATACACACACTAAAGCTGCAGGTGAGGGTTATTACTACTCTTATTACACCTGTTATTACACGTTTCTCTCTCTACACACACTAAAGCTGCAGGTGAGGGTTATTACTACTCTTATTACTACTGTTATTACACTTCTGTCTCTACACACACTAAAGCTGCAGGTGAGGGTTATTACTACTCTTATTACACCTGTTATTACACTTCTGTCTCTACACACACATACACACACTAAAGCTGCAGGTGAGGGTTATTACTACTCTTATTACACCTGTTATTACACTTCTGTCTCTACACACACTAACGCTGCAGGTGAGGGTTATTACTACTCTTATTACAACTGTTATTACACTTCTGTCTCTACACACACGTACACACACTAACGCTGCAGGTGAGGGTTATTACTACTCTTATTACAACTGTTATTACACTTCTCTACACACACACATACACACACTAAAGCTGCAGGTGAGGGTTATTACTACTCTTATTACACCTGTTATTACACGTTTCTCTCTCTACACACACTAAAGCTGCAGGTGAGGGTTATTACTACTCTTATTACACCTGTTATTACACTTCTGTCTCTACACACACATACACACACTAAAGCTGCAGGTGAGGGTTATTACTACTCTTATTACACCTGTTATTACACTTCTGTCTCTACACACACTAACGCTGCAGGTGAGGGTTATTACTACTCTTATTACAACTGTTATTACACTTCTGTCTCTACACACACGTACACACACTAACGCTGCAGGTGAGGGTTATTACTACTCTTATTACAACTGTTATTACACTTCTCTCTCTACACACACATACACACACTAACGCTGCAGGTGAGGGTTATTACTACTCTTATTACAACTGTTATTACACTTCTCTCTCTACACACACGTACACACACTAAAGCTGCAGGTGAGGGTTATTACTACTCTTATTACACCTGTTATTACACTTCTGTCTCTACACACACATACACACACTAAAGCTGCAGGTGAGGGTTGTTACTACTCTTATTACACCTGTTATTACACTTCTGTCTCTACACACACTAACGCTGCAGGTGAGGGTTATTACTACTCTTATTACAACTGTTATTACACTTCTGTCTCTACACACACTAACGCTGCAGGTGAGGGTTATTACTACTCTTATTACAGCTGTTATTACACTTCTGTCTCTACACACACGTACACACACTAAAGCTGCAGGTGAGGGTTATTACTACTCTTATTACAACTGTTATTACACTTCTCTCTCTACACACACATACACACACTAAAGCTGCAGGTGAGGGTTATTACTACTCTTATTACACCTGTTATTACACGTTTCTCTCTCTACACACACTAAAGCTGCAGGTGAGGGTTATTACTACTCTTATTACACCTGTTATTACACTTCTGTCTCTACACACACTAATGCTGCAGGTGAGGGTTATTACTGCTCTTATTACAACTGTTATTACACTTCTGTTTCTAAACACACGTACACACACTAACGCTGCAGGTGAGGGTTATTACTGCTCTTATTACAGCTGTTATTACACTTCTGTCTCTACACACAGACACACACTAACGCTGCAGGTGAGGGTTATTACTACTCTTATTACAGCTGTTATTACACTTCTGTCTCTACACACGTACACACACTAACACTGCATGTGAGAGTTATTACTATTCTTATTACAGCTGTTATTACACTTCTGTCTCTACACACGTACACACACTAACACTGCATGTGAGGGTTATTACTACTCTTATTACAGCTGTTATTACACTTCTGTCTCTACACACGTACACACACTAACACTGCATGTGAGAGTTATTACTACTCTTATTACAGCTGTTATTACACTTCTGTCTCTACACACGTACACACACTTAACGCTGCAGGTGAGGGTTATTACTACTCTTATTACAACTGTTATTACACTTCTGTCTCCACACACACTAACGCTGCAGGTCAGAACTTACTCAGTGATTATTATAATATTATTAAACAGCTGTTTGTGTAAATGGTAAATACAAAAACTAATTATTGTCATTATTGGAAACATGGAAATGTATTCAAGATGGCAGCATGATGGCAACATGTCTTGTTTCTGTTCAATGTGTACTTGTTTTTAACTTATTTAAATGGTTTTAGATTATATTTTATTAAAGTAGCTGCAATCTGATAAATACATTTTTTAATCTTGACGAGCTGTCCTTTATGGGCTTTTTTCTCTTGCTGGGCCCTGTATTACTGGCTTGGGCCTAACACACCACACCGAGCCTGTGCTGCCGCTTGGGTTTGCTACATCGCACCGAGCCTGTGCTGCCGCTTGAGCCTGCTACATCGCACCGAGCCTGTGCTAGGCTACCGCTTGGGCCTGCTACATCGCACCGAGCCTGTGCTGCCGCTTGGGCCGGCCAGACCACGCCGAGCCTGTGCTGCTGCTGGAGTCTGCAGCGCTATTCTGGGCCTTGGATAAACTGAGTTCTGTACAGTATGGAAACTGCCACTAAGGTCAGCATGTATCCGTCTATTTTTCCTCTTTTCCTCTTTTTGGCTGTACTATGTCCATGTGAGGTAGAAGTCAAACATGGATATCAAAGTTGTCCTTATGTTTTTTCTGCTTCTAAAGTCACTGACTGGGATCACTCTTTTTTTAATGAATTGAGTTTTAATAGGAGTCCTGCAAACTGGCTTTTACTGGTTACAGAAAATATTTTGACTGTGCACTCTTGTGTCTTGTATGAACCATACAAATGGTTACTGACTTTTTACAGTAGGTCCTCCATCTGGACGACGCACAAGAAAATCAATTTTATGCCTGTACACAATTCTGTAAAGAAAAAGTGTGTTATTTTATTGCTGCTTTTACTGTCAGGGAATGTTGAATCCAACCCTGGTCCAGAACCTTCATGTTTGAGTACTCCTGATGATTTTAAAGCTAAGTGTGGAATTGGAATTGCTCATCTAAATGTCAGAAATCTTCTCCCTAAATTAGATTTGATAAAAATCTGGGTTGACAGATTGAACACTGATATTCTGGTTTTGTCTGAAACATGGCTGACAAAATCAATTACAGATAATGACATTGCTATCAGAGGTTACAATGTTTTTCGCTGTGACCGTCCCAGGAAAGGCGGTGGTGTCGCTCTTTACGTAAGGAACAGATTTTTGTAACTGTTCTGTCATCGTTGTCTATTAGTAAAAAGTTTGAATGTCTTGCTTTGAAATTAGAACTTTATGAGGACCATCACAGTTGTAGGCTGTTACAGACCTCCTTCAGCAACAAATGATGCTCTGTCCTTTTTAACTGAACAGCTAGCAATGTTAAACTTTAATGAGATTCTTCTTGTCGGGGATTTAAATCTGGATTGGCTGACGTCTGTTTCTGATCATTTTAAAGTAATTTGTGATTCTTTTAATCTCACACAGCTGATCAGTAATCCAACACGGCCAAATCTTAAACAGCCAAAAAAATCCTCCATCCTTGATCTAATTTTTACAAATGTTCCACATAAATATACTGCTGTTGGAATATTTGCCAATGATTTAAGTGACCATTGTGTTATCACCACTGTCAGACAAACAAAGATTATTAAAAGAAGACCTCAAATTGTGTTTAAACGGGATTTTAAACATTTCTGTGAACAAGCTTTTTATTATGACTTGTAGATCTGTGACTGGAAAAAGATTTTTCTTATTAATGATGTAGAACTAGCTTGGAAATATTTTTATGATGCTTTGTCTGAAATTATCAACAAACATGCACCTTTTCGCAACTTTAGAGTAAAAGGTCTCAACAATCCCTGGTTCTTCTGTGAGCTGTCTGAACTTTTGAAGGAAAGAGATGATGCTTGGGCTAAGGACAGAAAAACAAAGTCTCAGGTTGACTGGCTGAGTTTTAGACAACTCAGAAATCACTGCACTTCCCTTTTATTAAAAAGAGTAAATCTGAATATTACTAAAACCACAAGTAATCTCAATGATCCCAAAACATTTTGGAAAGTTATTAAATCATCTTACGGAAACATACAGACCAATGAACTCCCAACATGCATTATGGAAAATTCACTTATTCTCACAGATAAATCTGAAATACTAAATTGTTTTAACAAACATTATGTTTCATCAGGTTGGCTTTATGAGACATTGAATCCAACTACCAAAACTTTTGAACAAAAAGGGCATTCATCACCCCCTCTATTAGCTTCCTCAATAGGCTCGTTTGTTTTCAGACCAGTGACTGAGGCAGAGGTCTACAGAGCTCTTAAAGAGCTGGAAACAGACAAATCTGCAGGTCCAGACAATCTTCATCCTTTTTTTCTTAAAATGTCAAAAGATTTTATAACTGAACCCTTGACATATCTTTTTAACTTTAGCCTTTTAAACAATGTCATCCCTGTTGTCTGGAAGTCTGCTTTTGTTCTTCTCTTGTTGAAAGGAGGGGACTCGGCCGATCTTAATAACTACAGGCCAATATCAAAGTTATGTATCCTGGCAAAGGTCTTTGAGAAAATTGTTGCTGAACAGCTTAGAAAATTTATTGAGGTTCATGAAATTTTATCAAACAATCAATCTGGTTTTTGAAAACTACACAGTACAATAACTGCTGCAGTTAAAGTAGTTAATGATATCATTGAGGCTCTTGATTGTAAAAAGTTCTGTACAGTGTTGTTTATTGACTCGTCAAAGGCCTTTGACACTGTTGATCATGTGACCTTGTTAAATCGGCTTCATAAAACCGGTCTGACACTGCTGTTGGCTGGTTTTCTAACTCTCTATCAGGTAGAACTCAGTGTGTACACCTAGTTGGCATGTCTTCCTCCTTTCTTTCAATAACTAAAGGAGTACCCCAGGGTTCTGTTCTGGGGCCATTGCTGTTTTCTATTTATGTGAATGATCTTGGTGAAAAGGTGTCAAATGCTTTTTTTCACTTTTATGCTGATGACACAGTTATCTATTGTTCCTCTCCTTCAATTGAACAAGCCTTTGATTTCTTACAGTCTGCGTTTGATGCTGTTCAGTCTCATCTAAATCAGCTGAGGCTAGTGTTAAATGCAGACAAATCTAAAGTTATGGTCTTCTCAAACAGAAAACAGCTGCCCTCTCAGCTCCCTAAAATAAAAACAGCTGATGGAAAAGAAATCCAAATGGTCTCTTCTTATAAGTATTTAGGCTTTGTTATTGATGAAGATTTGTCCTTTAAACAAAATATTGAGCATCTTATACGTAAACTGAAGCTAAAGCTCAGTTTTCTTTTCAGAAATAAATCATGTTTCTCTGTTTATACAAGGAAACGTTTAATTTCTGCAACTTTTTTACCTTTATTGGATTACGGAGATCTCCTTTTTATGAATGCATCTGACCGTCTTTTAAAAAAGCTGGACACTGTTTATCATTGTGCTTTACGTTTTATGACTGGTTGTGGAAATCGTGTTCACCATTGTACACTGTATGCTGCAGCTGAGTTTCCGTCCCTGTATGTTCGCAGGTGGTCTCATTTGTTGATTTTCATTTATAAATGTATTCTTGGGCTCCTCCCATCTTACCTCTGCACATACATGCGTAAAAACCAACAACAGTATGCTCTGCGTTCTCAGAAGAACATACTGATGGTGGTTCCCAGAACAGAGTTGGGTAAAGCAGCATTTCAGTAACTGCCCCCTGTGCATGGAATGAACTGCAAAAGGACCTAAATCTATCTGAACTTGTGACTTTAGGAGAATATAAATCTATTCTAAAGAAGCGTGAACTCAATGAACTTGGAAAATGTAACTGTTTTTAAACTTGTTCACATTGACTGTAAATATCATTTGTTTTTGTTGATGTTATGTATGTTTTTTAAATTGTATGTAAATGCTGTTGTCTCTTGAAAAAGAGATTTTTAATCTCAATGAGTCTTTTTATCTGGTTAAATAAAGGTTAAATAAAAAATAAATAAAATTGTTTATATATAATAAAACAAGATTATTTAAAATAATAATTAAAATAATATTTATAAAGTTTCTGTCCTATTAAAATGCAAGTAATAAGTATCCATCCATCCATCCATCCATCTTCTACCGCTTATCCGGGGCCGGGTCGCGGGGGCAGCAGTCTAAGCAGAGACGCCCAGACTTCCTCTCCCCAGACACTTCCTCTAGCTCTTCCGGGGATACCGGCGTTCCCAGGCCAGCCGAGAGACATAGTCCCTCCAGCGTGTCCTAGGTCTTCCCCGGGGTCTCCTCCCGGTGGGACATGCCCGAAACACCTCCCTAGGGAGGCGTCCAGGAGGCATCCGAAACAGATACCCGAGCCACCTCAGCTGGCTCCTCTCGATGTGGAGGAGCAGCGGTTCTACTTTGAGCTCCTCCCGGTGACCGAGCTCCTCACCTTATCTCTAAGGCGCCCGCCACCCTGCGAAGAAAGCCCATTTCGGCCGCTTGTATCCGGGATCTTGTTCTTTCGGTCATGACCCAAAGCTCATGACCATAGGTGAGAGTAGGAACGTAGATTGACCGGTAAATCGAGAGCTTTGCCTTACAGCTCAGCTCCTTCTTCACCACGACAGACCGGTACATCGACCGCATCACTGCAGAAGCTGCACCAATCCGTCTGTCAATCTCACGTTCCCTCCTTCCCTCACTCGTGAACAAGACCCCAAGAGACTTGAACTCCTCCACTTGAGGCAGGATCTCTCCACCAACCTGAAGGGGACAAGCCACCCTTTTCCGACTGAGAACCATGGTCTCAGACTTGGAGGTGCTGATCCTCATCCCAGCCGCTTCACACTCGGCTGCAAACCGTCCCAGTGCGCTGAAGGTCCGGCTTGATGGAGCCAACAGGACAACATCATCTGCAAAAAGCAGAGACGAGATCCTGTGGTCCCCAAACCAGACTCCCTCCGGCCCCTGGCTGCGCCTAGAAATCCTGTCCATAAAGATAATGAACAGGACCGGTGACAAAGGGCAGCCCTGCCGGAGTCCAACATGCACTGGGAACAGGTCTGACTTACTGCCGGCAATGCGAACCAAGCTCCTGCTCCGGTCGTACAGTGACCGGACAGCCCTTAGCAAAGGGCCCGGACCCCATACTCCCAGAGCACCCCCCACAGGGCGCCACGAGGGACACAGTCGAATGCCTTCTCCAGATCCACAAAACACATGTGGACTGGTTGGGCAAACTTCCATAAACCCTCCAGCACCCTGGAGAGGGTATAGAGCTGGTCCAGTGTTCCACGACTGAGACGAAAACCGCATTGTTCCTCCTGAATCCAAGGTTCAACTATCGGTCGCATTCTCCTCTCCAGTACCCTGGCATAGACTTTCCGGGAGGCTGAGGTGTGATCCCTCTGTAGTTGGAACACACCCTCCGGTCCCCCTTCTTGAAAAGAGGGACCACCACCCCGGTCTGCCAGTCCAGAGGTACTGTCCCCGACCGCCACGGGATGTTGCAGAGGCGTGTCAACCAAGACAGCCCTACAACATCCAGAGACTTGAGGTACTCAGGGCGTATCTCATCCACCCCCGGTGCCTTGCCACTGAGGAGCTTCCCAACTACCTCAGTGACTTCAGCCTGGGTGATGGACGAGTCCACCTCCGAGCCCTCGGCCTCTGCTTCCTCATTGGAAGACGTGTCGGTGGGGTTGAGGAGTGTTAGGTGCCGGTGCACCTTTCTTTTTTCTTCTTTATATTGTGTAGTAATTTTGTTAATTGTTTATCTTCTTTGTATCTTTTGGTATTAGGTGGTTTTTCATAGTTTAAATATTGTAGATGTTTAGATGTTTTTTCAGGCTCATTAGAGTATATAAGTCACCTGAGTAGGCTCGCCGCTCTCTCGCTTCCGCCTCAGCTGTTCCGGTGACAACGCTGTTGAGCGCCGCCGGCTTGCTCCATGCTCTGTAGTTTTTGTTAGCCTAGCCTTGTTTTTGTTTGGCCTGATGGGACCGGCTGTCTGATTTATCGTTCTTTATTTTGTTCAGGTTAGTAATGTGGGTTTGTGTTGTGTAGGGTGGTAGAGGAGTTGGTCCCGGCTTCTACAGCCCTGTACAGGGTTGGCCCGGGGTCACTTCTTTTTATGTTTGTTTGGCCGGCTCACCAGGTCCACCTTTTCTTTGATACTTTTCAGTCTTTTTTGGGCACGGGAGGGTTGGAGTTTTTTTTCTAATTCAACAGATTAAAACATCAAGATAAAACAAAAGCTTAACAGTAAAAAAATAAATAATAATAAAAACAATTTTTGAAATTAACTGTTTTGCCTCCTGTGTCCTCTTTTAAATATGTTCGACTCTTTTGGGCCGTAACATATTTATGGGGGCTCGTTAAAAAAACAAAAACCTTATCGTAGTTGTGCTGCCCATTTGAGAAGTTACCTTTTTGTAGTTTGCCTAGTAGAGATTTGTGGGTAACATGTTGTGGCATTTTGGATTTTGTGTGGCACATTTTCAAATTAGAGTAGGCTATGTTTTTGTAAGCGTTTGAGCAGTAAATGAAAAGGACCTTGTGGTTTGTTGTGTGGTTCAAGCTTTGTCTGTGCGTTAGCCTTTTGTTGTTTGGCTGCGTAGATTCCAGGTAAGGATGTCATTTAATCTGGATGAGTTTATTGAAGCGCCCACTTTGGAGGTATTTCATAAGTGTTCAAAAGATAATTTGTTGGCATTAGCGGAGTATGAGGTAGTTGTGTCGAGGCAGGATAAAAGGCAGTGATTAAGGAGGAAGTGTGGTCTCTGCGTTGATTGAGCGTGGCATATTTCCGCCATCAGCTGGCCCAAAAGCCCTCGTTTGTCCTCAATGGAAGATGCTATTCGTTTGAAGGAGCTGGAAATTGAGTTGCAACGGCTCTCTTTGGAGCAAAAGAAGGTCGAGCAAGAAACGCAACAGAGCCGTCTGCGTGAACTCGAGGTGACCGCGCAGCTGCCTAGATCATCTGAATTTGTGAGTAAAAACATCCGGTTGGTTCCACAATTTAACGAAAAGGATGTGGATAAATACTTTACACATTTTGAGAGAGTTGCTGAGTCGCTTAAATGGCCTAGAGACGTGTGGACGTTGTTGTTGCAGTGCACTCTGGTGGGAAAAGCCCAGGAGGCTTATGCGTCCTTGTCCGTTGATGATAGTGCGGATTTTGATAAGGTAAAAAGTGCTGTTTTACGGATCTATGAACTAGTGCCAGAAGCGTATCGGCAAAGATTTCGTAAATTAAGGAAAAGTCAGAATCAGACTCATGTTGAGTTTGTCAGAGAAAAGGAAATGTTCTTTGATCGGTGGTGTTCATCACAAAATGTGAAAGACTTTGATCAGCTCAAGCAGCTAATATTGATGGAGGATTTTAAAAACTGTCTCCCTGAAAGAATAACAACACATCTAAATGAAAATAAAGTCATGGACGTGGCTAAAGCTGCAGTGCTCGTGGACGAGTACGTGTTAACACACAGATCGGGTTTTGTGGAACGCCCTATGGGTTTTAACAGATTTGACCGCTTTGGTTATGGTAATGGCAGGGATGACGTGAAAGCGGTGTCTACGACAGCGGAGTCTGGTAAAAGTTGTGGGTCTAATTATGACGCGAGAAATAAGGAGCGTGAGACAAAAACTATTGATGTGATGTGCTTTTATTGTAAAAATAAAGGGCATATTGTTTCTAGCTGTCCAGTGCTTAAGAAAAAGAACAGTAAACCAGTAGCCCTGATTAAAACTGTGAGCCACGTTAACCAGCCAGCCTTGTCGGATAAGCCTTGTGAATATGCTGACTTTAAGCCGTTTGTTATGGACGGGTTTGTTTCGTTTCTGGGAAAAACGTGAAAGTCCCGGTGAAAATATTACGGGATACTGCAGCCTCACAGTCTTTTATTCTGGAAGGAGTTTTGCCGCTGAACAAGGATACTGCAGTTGGCTCTAAAGTACCGGTGCGAGGTTTTAATATGCAAGACATTGGTGTTCCCCTGCATAAGATTATAGTTCAGTCAGACCTATGGTCCGGAGAATCTATTGTAGGCGTGCGACCTGAGTTTCCAATTGACGGCGTGTCTGTTATCATGGGAAATGATTTGGCAGGAGGAAGAGTGTTGGTTACACCTGAGGTGACACCGGTTCCTGTTGTGACACACTCAGATGAGCTGGCGCACAAATATCCCAATGTTTTTACATCATGTGCAGTTACGCGCGCAGCTACAAAGCGTGAAGAACAGCGGAGTGAAAAGGAGATAGATCTGAGTGATAGTTTTATGTGTGAGCTCAGTGCTGAGGCCGGTAAAACGCCCGTGTTAGCCGCAGAATGTGAAAATAAAAAAAATGAAACTGGACGTACCTGGGTTGAGTGGTTTTGTTTTGTCAAAAAAGCAGCTAATTGCCGATCAGAAGTCAGATGGTACTTTGGCACGGTTGTTTGAAGACGCTGTAACTGGTGACGAGAGTGAGACCATGTCGACTGGTTATTTTGTGAAAGATGGATTGTTAATGCGTAAATGGACGCCATTAAATGTGTCTCCTGTGGAGGAGTGGAGTATTGTTACACAGATTGTAGTCCCTACTCCATATCGTGCTGAGATTTTAAAGCTGGCACATGACAATCCATTAGCAGGTCATCTTGGTATTAAGAAGACATACAATCGTATTCTGCGTCATTTTTTGTGGCCAGGGCTGAAGGGTGATGTTACGAGTCACACTAAATCCTGTCATTGGTGCCAAGTATCTGGGAAACCAAATCAAACAATTCCTCCCGCTCCTCTGTATCCGATCCCGGTTGTGTGTGAACCTTTGAGCGTGTTCTGGTGGACTGTGTGGGTCCGCTGCCTCGAACTAAGTCTGGAAATAAGTTCCTGATAACTGTCATGTGCGCAGCCACCCGCTTTCCAGAAGTCTTTCCCGTGCGTAAAATCACTACTCCTGTTGTTGTGAAGACGCTGATGAAGTTTTTCTCTTTGTTCGGGTTACCTTGAGTGGTGCAAACTGACCAGGGCTCAAACTTTATGTCTAAGGTGTTTGCGCAGGTTTTAAAACAGCTTGACATTCAGCACTGTCACTCTAGCGCCTATCACCCTGAAAGTCAAGGCGCACTGGAGCGTTTTCATCAAACGCTGAAGACTATGCTTAAATGCGTTCTGTTTGGAGTTTGAGAAAGACTGGGATGAGGGTGCATTTACAAATGTTCGCTGTGAGGAGGTGGTTCAAGAGTCGCTGGGTTTTAGTCCGTCGGAGTTGGTGTTTGCACACACTGTCCGTGGTCCTTTGAAGTTGTTAAAAGACCAGCTGTTGTGCGAAAAGTCAGAACAAAATTTGCTTGATTTTGTGAGTAAATTCAAACTGAGACTGAACCGCGCATGTGAGATGGCGAAGGAAAATCTTAAGGTGGCACAGGCCAGAATGAAGTCTTTGTTTGACAGAAAAGCTAAAGTCAGAGAGTTTAAACCTGGTGATAAAGTATTGATATTGTTACCTATACCTGGCTCAAGTTTACAGGCTCGATATTGTGGGCCCTATTCTATTCAGAAAAAAATTGGTGATCGGGACTATCTTATAATCACGCCTGACAGACGACGTAGGTCTCGTTTGTGCCATGTTAACATGTTGAAGCCTTATGTTGAGCGCGTGTCCCAGCCTGTTACTGTGGCGGCTGAACGGGACCCGTGTGGAGCTGTCTAGTGCTGAAGTGGCCGCTCCGTGTCTTGTCACACAGACAGTTTCAGGTGAGGCGCTGTTCAGTGAGAACACTGTTACGCACGCTGATGATGGAAGCGGGGTTCTGTCTGCGGCGCTGACTCATGGTAAACTGTTAAACTCGGAGGTATTGGGGGATTTACCTGCGTACTTGGCCCACCTTCCTGATTTGCAGCGTGATGATTTGATTGATTTGTTGAATGAAAAAGTCACTGTTTTCTGATGTACCTTCGAAAACCACAATATTAATGCATGACATTGACGCGTTGGTGACACTGTGCCGATCAAGCAACACCCTTATCGAGTTAGTCCAGATAAACGTGTCCGTCTTAAGCGGCAGGTTGAGTATATGTTAACTCATGGTATTGCAGAGTTTAGCTGTAGTCCTTGGAGCTCTCCCTGTTTGCTTGCATTAAAATCTAATGGTGAAGATCGTTTTGCACGGACTATAGAAAAGTAAATAATGTTACTAAGCCTGACTGTTTTCCATTGCCTCGTATTGAGGACTGTGTGGATCGAGTGGGTGGGGCTACATTTGTGTCCAAGTTAGATCTGTTGAAAGGTTACTGGCAGGTGCCGCTCACTGAGCGTGCAAAAGAAATCTCAGCCTTTGTAACACCAGATGATTTTTTTCAATACAATGTTATGCCGTTTGGCATGAGAAATGCACCGCAACATTTCAGAGGTTGATGAGGATTATACTGTCGGGTCTGTCATTTTGTGAGGCTTACTTAGACGACTTGGTAGTTTGTTCCGATTCCTGGGTAGAGCATATTGAACACCTTGTGGTTCTGGGTCGTCTTCAAGAAGCAAACTTAACAGTGAACTTATCAAAGTGTGAATTTGCCCAAGCAACGGTGACTTACTTAGGTAAAGTGGTTGGTGGGGGTTGTGTGCGCCCGGTGCAGGCAAAGGTGGAAAGTATAATCTCGTTTCCTATTCCAACTAGTCGCACTGAGCTTATTACTTAGCCATGGTTGGTTATTACCGGGGTTTTGTAGGAATTTTTCTGCTGCTGCCTTTAACTGACCTTTTAAGTCCAAAGATAATTTTTGTGTGGACTGATCGTTGTCAAAAAGCCTTTGAACAAACTAAGACTCTACTGTTGTGCGCTCCGGTTCTTGCTGCTCCCTCGTTTGACAAGCCGTTCAAGGTCGCTGTAGATGCGAGTGATACGGGTGTGGGGGCAGTTTTATTGCAGGAGGGTGAGGATGGAGTAGATCATCCGTTGTCGTACTTCTCTAAGAAGCTAGACCGCCATCAAAAGTGGTATTCGACCATAGAGAAGGAGACACTGGCTCTGGTGTTGTCGCTGGAGCACTTTCAGGTTTATGTTGGCTCTGCTTGTGCACCAGTGGTTGTTTTTACTGATCACAATCCTCTTGTGTTTTTACATCGGATGCGTAACAAGAACAGACGCTTAATGAATTGGAGTCTCCGGTTACAGGCCTATAATATCGAGATTTGTCACATTAGTGGCAAGAATAATGTGTTGGCCGATGCACTATCACGCCTGTAGACTGGACAATGTTTTTTTCCCATTGCCCTTGTCCAGTATTTTGGGGTGGGGGTGTTAGGTGCCGTGCACCTTTCTTTTTTCTTCTTTATATTGTGTAGTAATTTTGTTAATTGTTTATCTTCTTTGTATCTTTTGGTATTAGGTGGTTTTTCATAGTTTAAATATTGTAGATGTTTAGATGTTTTTCAGGCTCATTAGAGTATTTAAGTCACCTGAGTAGGCTCGCTCGCTCTCTCTCGCTTCCGCCTCAGCTGTTCCGGTGACAACGCTGTTGAGCGCCGCCGGCTTGCTCCATGCTCTGTAGTTTTGTTAGCCTAGCCTTGTTTTGTTTGGCCTGATGGGACCGGCTGTCTGATTTATCGTTCTTTCTTTTGTTCAGGTTAGTAATGTGGGTTTGTGTTGTGTAGGGTGGTAGAGGAGTTGGTCCCGGCTTCTACGGCCCTGTACAGGGTTGGCCCGGGGTCACTTCTTTTTATGTTTGTTTGGCCGGCTCACCAGGTCCACCTTTTCTTTGATACTTTTCAGTCTTTTTGGGCACGGGAGGGTTGGAGTTTTTCTAATTCAACAGATTAAAACATCAAGATAAAACAAAAGCTTAACAGTAAAAAAGTAAATAATAATAAAAACAATTTTTGAAATTAACTGTTTTGCCTCCTGTGTCCTCTTTTAAATATGTTCGACTCTTTTGGGCCGTAACAAGGAGATCCTCGAAGTATTCCTTCCACCGTCCAACAATATCCCCAGTTGAAGTCAGCAGGTTCCCACCTCTACTGTAAACAGTGTTGGCAGGGCACTGCTTCCCCCTCCTGAGGCGCCGGACGGTTTGCCAGAATTTCTTCGAGGCCAACCGATAGTCTTTCTCCATGGCCTCACCGAACTCCTCCCAGACCCGAGTTTTAGCCTCCACGACCACCCGGGCTGCAGTCCGCTTGGCCTGCCGGTACCTATCATCTGCCTCAGGAGTCCCACGGGCCAACCAGGCTCGGTAGGTCTCCTTCTTCAGCTTGACGGCATCCCTTACTTCCGGTGTCCACCACCGGGTTCGGGGGTTGCCGCCACGACAGGCACCGGAGACTTTACGGCCACAGCTTAGAGTGGCCGCATCGACAATGGAGGTGGAGAACATGGTCCACTCGGACTCAATGTCTCCAACCTCCCTCGGGATCTGGTCAGCTCTGCCGGAGGTGGGAGTTAAAGGTCTTTCTGACAGGGGGCTCTGCCAAACGTTCCCAACAGACCTTCACAGTACGTTTGGGCCTGCCGAGTCTGTCCAGCTTTCTCCCCGCCATCGGATCCAACTCACCACCAGGTGGTGATCAGTTGACAGCTCCGCTCTCTTCACCCGAGTGTCCAAGACATACGGCCGGAGGTCAGATGAAACAACTACAAAGTCGATCATCGATCTCCGACCTAGGGTGTCCTGGTGCCACGTGCACTGATGGACACCCTTATGCTTGAACATGGTGTTCGTTATGGACAAACTGTTGCTAGCACAGAAGCCCAATAACAGAACACCACTCGGGTTCAGATCAGGGGGGCCGTTCCTCCCAATCACGCCCCTCCAGGTGTCACTGTCGCTGCCCACGTGAGCGTTGAAGTCCCCCAGTAGAACGACGGAGTCCCCAGTCGGAGCACTTTCCAGCACCCCTCCCAGAGACTCCAAGAAGGCCGGGTACTCTGCACTGCCATTTGGTCCGTAAACACAAACAACAGTGAGAGACCTATCCCCGACCCGAAGGCGCAGGGAAGCGACCCTCTCATTCACCGGGGTGAACTCCAACACATGGCGGCTAAGCTGGGGGGCTATGAGCAAGCCCACACCAGCCCGCCGCCTCTCACCGCAGGCAACTCCAGAGTAGTGGAGTGTTACGGACCGGCAAGACAACCCAAGTGCAGACACACAAGTAAAGGAATATAAACAGATTTATTGAGACACGAAGGTATGACAAGTTCTTCTGGGATAACGAGAGGACACCGGACAAGACCGGGGCTGGACTGGAACTGGATCGAGGACGAGACTTGAAGGTCCAGGAACAGACGAAGACGGAACAGGAACAGGACATACGACAGGACTGGACGGATCTGAGACGAACAAAGGCACAGGTAAGTAATTCAATAAACAACAAGGCAATAGCGAGCTAGACGTATAACTGACTGGAGTTAGAATTACGATCTGGCAATGAGGAGCAGGCTGCGGTGCTTCTTATCCTCTGTTGATTACCAACTCGGCTCAGCTGGTCTTGCTCCGCCGGCGCTCCCGCACACCTGTTTCTCATCTGCGAGTCTGTAGGGGCGGGGGAGCCGGAGGCGGAGGCCGGGGCCAACTGATCAGAGTCCTGAGCGACCGTGACATGGAGAGTCCAGCCTCTCTTGAGGATTTGGGTTCCAGAGCCCGAGCTGTGCGTGGAGGTGAGCCCGACTATCTCTAGTCGGTATCTCTCAACCTCCCGCACAAGCTCAGGCTCCTTCCCCGCCAGCGAGGTGACATTCCATGTCCCTAGCGCCAGATTCCGTGTCCGGGGATTGGGTCGTCGAGGCCTCTGCCTTCGGCTGCCACCCAATCCACTTTGCACCGGCCCCTTACGGTTCCTCCCGCAGGTGGTGGGCCCACGGGAGGTCGGCCCCACGTCGCTCCTTCGGGCTGAGCCCGGCCGGGCCCCGTGGGGAAAGACCCGGCCACCAGGCGCTGCATGCGAGCCCCAACCCCGGCCTGGCTCCAGGGTGGGGCCCCGGTTGCGCCATACCGGGCGACGTCACGGTCCTTGATTTTTTTGTCTTCATAAAGGGTTCAAAGATTAAGCCATGCAAGTCTAAGTACACACGGCCGGTACAGTGAAACTGCGAATGGCTCATTAAATCAGTTATAAGTAATAGATCTAATAATTCCTGATATTAACCATAATCCTGCAGTATTTATTATTCATTCCAGAGACACAACAGATTATACTTATTTATTGTTTATTCTCAAACCTGTGTTTTCAGATGGATTCCTGTTTTCTATGCTGGACACTTGTGAGTTTAACTCGACTAAACCTGATGACATCGAGTACATTCAGTCTATTGTCTACAACAAAATGGAGCTCTGCAGGTTCAGCAGCAGTTTGGGGAAGTTTGTGGGCTACACAGAGTATGGAGTGAAAGTCGCTGAATATTTAAACAACGATTCTTCAATCATGAGCACGTGGAGAACTGCGAAGTTCAGCTACTGTGCTCACAACATCGGGATCTGGTATTCAAACATGCTGACCAAATCAGGTGAGAGCTGCTGTTTCCTGAGTGACTTTAACTCTGACAGGCTTTACTCTGGAGTGTGGCGCCCCCCTGTGGACAGTTACAGTAGAAGAGCAGAGTTTTGTGAAGCAGGAAGTAGAAAAGAGAGAAACCTTTCTGTTAAACACTTCATCTTCAAACAATAAAATAAAGAACAGTTTCATTCGAGTTCATAGAATAAATGTTCTGATTCTTTAAACTTGAATAATCTTAGTTCTTCTGGACTCATTTCAACACAAATCCTTTTATACTAATGCCTTATTAAGTGTAATTATTATATGTATTCTGTTTGTCCTGTGTGTATCTGTCGATCAGACCCAGTGTTAGCCTCAGACTCAAAACTCAAGCTGAAGGAGATTTAACTCTTCAACAAATATCAGTTTAATATGATTAAAGATCTATTTAATCATTATATTTATATTATAGTCTTATTTAACTTTGACAGATTAAGTTCTCTTTGAATCAAATAAAATGTTGAATTTAAAGACATTTATAAAAGTCTGTAGAAGATATATATTAAATCTTTTCTGATTTGATTAAAAGGTTTCAGATGAAAACAGTTTAAGTTCTGGTCTGTGTGGATTTAATTTTAGAAACACCTGCACATTATATTTCTGTTAATGCCTTCAACAGTTTCAGGTGTTAATGAAACAAACACTGATCCCAGATCAGTCCACATTGTCTCTTTAAGACCCACTTAGTCCTGAGTCCAGACCTGAGTCTTTATTTTTACAAATATAACAAGAAATACTAATGTTCTTTTTTTTTAAAGAATAAAGAATTTAAAACTTAAAAAAAAAAAAATCATTAACATAAACCAAGCAGCTTTATTAACGATATTCTCAGAGAAGTTCAAAAGATTTAGTGAATATTAAAAGAACTCTTTTTCCATATTCTCCAGAAAGAACTCGTAGACAGAGTATAATTTAAAATGATCAGGTTTAATTCTTGAAAGAATGAAGCAAAGACAAACATGTCACAAGTGGAACAGGAGGAGGTTTGTTAATCACCAACAACCACAGATTGAACAAGGAGCTTAACAACATTAATAATAAAAAACATAATTACAATTAAAGCCGCAAGCGGCGATAAAGGCCCTCGCCTCCCTTGAGACCGCGGGGACACATGCACTCGGAGGATTGCATTTCGTGCTTTAAAGCGTAAACTTCACGGTAATGTTAAATAACCGGGCCTGTGCTACTGCTGGGGCCTGCTACACCACCTTGTAATTTAGAGTTAAAGGTCTCCACAATCCCTGGTTTTCCTGGGAGCTGTCTGAACCTTTAAAATAATAGATTATGCTTGGGCTAAGGCGAGAAAACAAAAGTACTGGCTGGAGATTTGAGATGACTCAGGAATCGCTGCACCCCTGTTTAAAAAGGAAAATGTAAATATAACTTGTCAAAAAGTACAAGGTTACAAGTTCCAAAGGATTCTGAGGAGTCTTCTAAGACTCTAGCCTTGGCTCTGGAGGGGCCTCCTCTAAAGGAAGGATCCTGGCAATTGGGAAATGGCATTTATTTCCCAAAGAATTGGCTGCCTCTTCACAGACTCATTACGACAACAGCCACAAATGTATCAAAAAACAAATTGATAACTTTTTTGGCACACGTGTCTAGATGATACTCACCAAATTTGGAGCTGTTTAGATGAAAAGCCTTTAGACACAAGGGGTGCAATTTTAGTGGCCGCGTGTTTCACCCCACATGGCGGACTTCCTGTTAAGTTTAGGGTGTGACTGTCATTGACTTTTCTGTTTGCCCTGAGGTGTCCTATGGATATACCAAGTTTCATTTTTCTACGTTGGAAAAAAGTTACTTTCACTTTCCATAGGCCCAATGTATTTTGACTTTTCTAGGGGCCGCCACTGAGTCATTTTTTGTATTTTTTTTTAGGACTTCAAATACATAAATTTTTGCGGGCTTGAAGTCTGGGACCAATAAAAATGACTTTTAGTTGTTCGTTTACTGGGTTAAATTGAGGATCATTTTGCAGAAAAATTATAATAAAAAAATATATACCGAATTATAATAAAAAAAAATATAAATCGAGCAAAAAAGTCTAGAAAAACACTTGTCTCTTTTACATACATGTGTTTAGCTCATTTTGCCCAAGTTTGGTGTCTGTGAAATGAAGCAGCTTTTTCTGTGTACTTTTAAAAAGAGGTGTATTTTAAGTCGGTTCACATTTTCAATTCAAAATGGCCGCCTTCCTGTGTGTGATAGGTGTGGTCCCCATTGGCTTTTTGTTCATAAGCCCATGGTGGATGTGTGTACCAAGTTTTATTTGCCTACAACAAACTAAAAATTTCACTTCCCATTGACTTTTTTCACATTTTTTGGGACGTTGCTATGGCAACACATTTATAGATGGGGGTGGTTGTCATTGGCTTTTATGCTCGTCATGACATAAGAGATGTGTGTACCAAATTTTATGTCTCTATAACAAACTAAATTCTTGGGTCCCATTATAAGTTTGTAGGGGGCGCTGGAGAGCCATTTCTAAAGATAACCCTTTTATTTACATATCTTTGTGTTCAGGTCATGAATGTCCACAAACGCTTTTTTGGGTCCAACTCGATCCGAGAAGGCGTTTGAGAGTTAAGAGACGTTTTATTTTCACAAAAATGGCCACATCGTTACAGGTTTGCTACACCCATACCCGATAAGATATCAACAACAAAGTCACAACTTTGGTTGGCACACGTGTCTAGATGATACTCACCAAATTTGGGGCCATTTAGATTAAAACACAATGATTTGCATCTTTCTGCGCAAGGGGTGCGATTTTAGTGGCCGCGCGTTTCACCCCACATGGCGGACTTCCTGTTGAGTTTAGGGTGTGGCTGTCATAGACTTTTCTGTTTGTCCTGAGGTGTCCTATGGATATACCAAGTTTCATTTTTCTACGTTGGAAAAAAGTTACTTTCACTTTCCATAGGCCCAATGTATTTTGATTTTGTAGGGGTCGCCACTGAGTCATTTTTCGTATTTTTTTTTTGGCGACTTCAAATACATAAATTTTTCGCCGAGCTTGAAGTCTGGGACCAATAAAAAATGACTTTTCGTTCATGTTCACTGGGTCAAATTTAGGATTATAGGTGGAAAAGAAAAAAAAAAAAATCCGAGCAAAAACAATAGGCCCTCCCGGTCATCACCGGCTCGGGCCTAACTAGGTTTAAAAACACATTTACACAAGAAAAACAGAACAGAGCCATTAAAAGCCATTTTAAATAATTAGGTTTTACGTTTGTCTTTAAACAGAGGCAGGTCACTGATGGAACATAACTCACTGGGCAACGAGTTCCAGAGTTTAGGACCGACCACTGCAAAAGAACGATGTTTGGGGGGCACCTTCAGCAGGTGTTGTCCAGCAGAACGTAGAGCTCTGCTGGGTTTGTGAGGGGTCAGAATCTCACACAAATAAGAGTGAGTGCATTAAAAACAAACATTAAGATTTTAAATAGATTCTGAACTACATGAGATTTTATATCAGTGCAGTGGGGGCTGTCAGAGGGAGGTGTGTCTCTCATACACACTCCTCCATTATTGTTTCTGAAAGTCAAGGGACAAATAATCTGAGGACAGACTTTTATTTTACTGAGACTTTGAAAAGATCAGATTATTATTATTTATGTCCCTTGACTTTCAGAAGCAATAATGATGAAAATGAAATTAAAATTGATTCTCAGATTTATTTTTGAACCTGCCGTTCAGGAGTTATTTATTCAGTTCTGCTCCAGAAAATATCTACAGGACGTAAATGTTAAGGAGGGACTAAACTATAGTTGTTCTACATATTTATCAATCTTTTTTTTATTTAGTTACTTTTTTAATGCCTCATGGGTTTGTTTTGCTTTAGGATTATTATTATTATTTTCTTTGTATGTATTTATCTTCTTATTTAACTTATATTTAACTTGTACAACATTTTGGACAAAAAGAACTAAACGTTACACTTTGACTCTTGAATGTATCTCCCTCTTGTGTAACTGTAATAACACATCTATTACTTACACAATGGAGTTCTGTGTACTCACATACACGGGTTACACAGGCTCTTAAAAAGTCTTAAAAAGTCTTAAAAAGTCTTAAATTTACTGTTCCAGGTCTTAAATCATTTTAAACAGGTCTTAGTTTTGAAGTCCGTGTCGCTCCTGCAGCACTTTAGAATGTTTTTTTTTTTCTCTGTGGTGTTGTAGTTCTTTCTTTTGCTAAACCAGATATAATTCGCTGTATTACAACTACAAAGACCAACATGCAACAGCCAATCAGCTTTCTGTTATTGGCACGAGTTTTCCGATTTTCCCGACAGACGTAAAACGTTTCCAGACTCTAAGATCGCTAAAACATTCAGGTGCAGGAAAGGTATAACTGTATTACATTGGACTCGCAGGTTTAATCCAGAGAGACCTCGTTTTAAAAGAGAGCCCTGCACACATTATTCCATTATGTGTCAACAAGGACAGAAGACTACACTGCTGTGACCAAGAGCTCTGTCTTTATCTTTCTGAGGTCATCGGTGGCTTGAAAACCTGCAACATGCAAGAGGACACTTTAGTAGCACAGAGGCTGGTGTTGACTATGTCACTCGACACAGGGCTGTTACCAAAGTTCCTCTGACTAAAGAAGAAGAAGAGTTTAGTGGCATGAGCCAGAACCAGGTACTGTCTCCACCTCGAGACTGAAAGAAGAAAGAATCCCTGGCACAGGGCCAAAAGAGAAAGGCAGCAGAGGATTACTTGGAGGATCTAAAAAAAGAGGAACATTATGCAAACAGTTGCAGAAATTCTTTCCAGAGATGCAGACAGATTGGCCGAAGGCTTGTTGTAAGATGGATCAACTAATCACTAAGTCAATGTTTTAAGGAGGGCCAACAACAAGAAGAAGTCAGAGCTCCAGAACATTTATGTTTTCTCTGTAGTTCAATTTTTATCTGTGTTTAATAACTGTTCAACTTGAATAAATTTACCTTGCCAGCATGTGATTATTGATGTTGTGATATAGGTCTTAAATTGTATTCTTAATGGTCTTAAATATGTGTAGTTACATGTTTGTTGCACAAGAGGGACATACAGTCAAGTGTTGAGTCAAATAAAGTGGGACCAATAAAACACAATAAAATGCAAATACAAAAAAATATGTATTTGAGCAGAACTGATCCAGAGCCGATCACAGACACATTTCTTGATGAAAGCATCTGTTAGTGTCTGTGTTCTCAGTCATCCAGGTCTTAATTAAATAAAGGTGACCTGGACTCAGTTTTCAAGGTGAAGACGTTTCGTCTCTTATTCCAAAAGACTTTATTAATTCTGAGATCAACTGTAAGAGCTGAGTTTTTATCTCTAGAGGGAGGGGCTTAACCTGAAACTACAAACCCGTTTCCAAAAAAGTGTGGACACTGTTCAAATAGTGAATAAAAACAGAATGCAATGATGTGGAAGTTTCAAATTTTAATATTTTATTCAGAATACAACATAGATGACATCTCAAATGTTGAAACTGAGAAAATGTATCATTTTAAAGGAAAAAATAAGTTGATTTTAAATTTCATGGCATCAACACATCTCATAAAAGTTTGGACAAGGCCATATTTACCTCTTCTTTTTTTAACAGTCTGTAAACGTCTGGGACTGAGGAGACAAGCTGCTCAAGTTTAGAAATGTTGTCCCATTCTTGTCTAATACAGGCTTCTAGTTGTTCAACTGTCTTAGGTCTTCTTTGTCACATCTTCCTCTTTATGATGCTCCAAATGTTTTCTGTGGGTCAAAGATCTGGTCATGTCAGAACCAGATCCTTCTTCTACGCAGCCATGATGTTGTAACTGATGCAGGATGTGGTCATTGTCATTTTGGAAAATGCAAGGTCTCCCCTGAAAGAGACGACATCTGGATGGAAGGATATGTTGTTCTAGAACTTGGATAAACCTTTCATCATTGATGGTGCCTTTCCAGATGTGTAAGCTGCCCATGCCACACACACTCATACAACCCCAGACCATCAGAGATGCAGGATTCTGAACTGAGCTCAGAACAACTTGGGTTGTCCTTGTCCTCTTTAGTCCGGATGACAGGGCGTCCCAGTTTTCCAAAAAGAACTTAATTTTGATTTGTCTGACACAGAACAGTTTTTCAATTTTCCACAGTCCATTTTAAATGAGCCTTGGTTTCAGAACACTAAATACTATTATATAAATACTGTTTTAAACACTAGTCAACATGAATCTGAGGCCAGCTCCTTTGTTCAAAGAGGCCTTTTTCCATTTGAACAAAAAAGGCCAGTCATGATAAAATATTTTGATGAACGATATATTGCCTTAAAAAATATCTCTATAAACGATATTGTGTAAATTGTTTTTTTTGGGAAGTATGCAATATTTGAATACAATAAGCTGGAGATGTGTATTTGTATTAAAATGTATTAAAATATACATTTAAAGGCGAAATGAAAAAAAAATCAGTCAAGTAACATTAAATTACACTGCTTTTAAACATCACACTCAACTGTATGATCAGGAAACATTTGTGTGACGTCACACAGAAGGAAACAGTTAGTTTAAGACAAGTCTGTGTTATGAAATAATAACCCATGTCTCAGAGATGGTTCAGACTCGTTTACAGTTGAGCCTCTTCACTTACACAGATCACTGCTCACATTCTCTCTGTTCTCCACCGGTGACGGAACATTTATGTGACTTTTTCTCTGTTTTGAAGAGAGAAAAGTTCAGACACAGACGCTGCGTTCTCGTTAAAGATAACAGACAGGTGCACTAAAAAAATATTCATAAACTTATACTGTACTATGTGGGACTAAAAAAACATCAATCATTGTTGCTAGACTACGGTTTTCCATTGGTCCTCTGGCTCAGTCACTGTTACTGTGTGTTACATTATACAGGTGTTCCAGTTGCAGGTGTAGACAGTGTGTTTATGTAGCTCTGGTGCTAGCCCTGGTTTTCATGTTGATCCTCCGGTCTGACCCATTGGTCTGACCCATTGATCTGACCCATTGATCTGACCCATTGGTCTAAGCCATTGGTCTGACCCATTAATCTGACCCATTGATCTGACCCATTGATCTGACCCATTGGTCTGACCCATTGGTCTGACCCATTGATCTGAACCATTGATCTGACCCATTGATCTGACCCATCGGTCTGACCCATTGATCTGAGCCATTGCTCTGACCCATTGGTCTGACCCTTTGGTCTGACCCATTGCTCTGACCCATTGGTCTGACCCATTGGTCTGACCCATTGCTCTGACCCATTGGTCTGACCCTTTGGTCTGACCACGACGTTGCAAAATGGCTGAAAAACAACCTGAGGCAGAAAATCTCTTTTTGAGGAATTTGAGAGAAGAAAGACTGCTCAAGAGCAAAACAAAGCGCAGGTCTGTTCTTACGCATGCGCTCGTTTCAAAAACAGTCGTTGGTTTCGCAGACGTCAAAAACATCCTCTGTAACACCTTTAAGTCCCTCTCGTTGAGTCCATCCAGAGTCGACTCGGCCCAGGACCGGTCTGTGCAGCAGCAGAGACAAAAACACTTTTACTGAAGAAGATAATTTATCATCATTTATCGAGACACAAAATATCTCAAGAATGTTTTGTTTATCAAACAATAAGTTCATAAAGTAATTATTGTGACAGACCTATACTCACCTGTGTGTTCTTCACCTGTGTGTATTCACACCTGTGTCTCTTCTTCACCTGTGTGTGTTCTCACCTGTGTGTTTTTCACCTGGGTGTGTTCTTCACCTGTGTGTGTTCTCACCTGTGTGTGTTCTCACCTGTGTCTGTTCTTCACCTGTGTCTGTTCTCACCTGTGTGTTCTTCCCCTGTGTGTGTTCTCACCTGTGTCTGATCTTCACCTGTGTGTGTTCTCACCTGTGTCTGTTCTTCATCTGTGTGTGTTCTCACCTGTGTGTTTTCTCACCTGTGTGTGTTCTCACCTGTGTTCTCACCTGTGTCTGTTCTCACCTGTGTGTGTTCTCACCTGTGTGTGTTCTCACCTGTGTCTGTTCTTCACCTGTGTGTGTTCTTCACCATTTGTCTGTTCTCACCTGTGTGTGTTCTCACCTGTGTGTTCTTCACCATTTGTCTTTTCTCACCTGTGTGTTCTTCACCTGTGTCTGTTCTTCACCTGTGTGTGTTCTTCACCTGTGTGTGTTCTCAATTGTGTGTGTTCTCACCTGTGTTCTCATCTGTGTGTGTTCTCACCTGTGTGTGTTCTCACCTGTGTATTCTCACCTGTGTGTTCTCACCTGTGTCTGTTCTTCACCTGTGTCTGTTCTCACCTGTGTGTTCTTCCCCTGTGTGTGTTCTCACCTGTGTCTGTTCTTCATCTGTGTGTGTTCTCACCTGTGTGTGTTCTCACCTGTGTGTGTTCTTCACCTGTGTGTGTTCTCACCTGTGTGAGTTCTCAGCTGTGTGTGTTCTCACCTGTGTGTGTTCTCACCTGTTTGTGTTCTCACCTGTGTCTGTTCTCACCTGTGTATTCTTCACCATTTGACTGTTCTCACCTGTGTGTGTTCTTCAACTGTGTGTGTTCTCACCTGTGTCTGTTCTCACCTGTGTGTGTTCTCACCTGTGTTCTCACCTGTGTCTGTTCTCACCTGTGTGTATTCTCACATGTGTGTGTTCTTCACCTGTGTGTGTTCTTCACCTGTGTGTGTTCTCACCTGTGTGTTCTCACCTGTGTCTGTTCTCACCTGTGTGTGTTCTCACCTGTGTGTGTTCTCACCTGTGTGTGTTCTTCACCTGTGTGTGTTCTCACCTGTGTCTGTTCTCACCTGTGTGTTCTTCACCATTTGTCTTTTCTCACCTGTGTGTTCTTCACCTGTGTCTTTTCTTCACCTGTGTGTTCTCACCTGTGTGTGTTCTTCACCTGTGTGTGTTCTCAATTGTGTGTGTTCTTCACCATTTGTCTGTTCTCACCTGTGTGTGTTCTCACCTGTGTGTGTTCTCACCTGTGTGTTCTTCACCATTTGTCTTTTCTCACCTGTGTGTTCTTCACCTGTGTCTGTTTTTCACCTGTGTGTGTTCTCACCTGTATCTGTTCTCACCTGTGTGTTCTTCACCATTTGTCTTTTCTCACCTGTGTGTTCTTCACCTGTGTCTGTTCTTCACCTGTGTGTGTTCTCACCTGTGAGTGTTCTTCAACTGTGTGTGTTCTCAATTGTGTGTGTTCTCACCTGTGTTCTCACCTGTGTCTGTTCTTCATCTGTGTGTGTTCTCACCTGTGTGTGTTCTTCACCTGTGTGTGTTCTCACCTGTGTGAGTTCTTAGCTGTGTGTGTTCTCACCTGTGTGTGTTCTCACCTGTTTGTGTTCTCACCTGTGTCTGTTCTCACCTGTGTATTCTTCACCATTTGACTGTTCTCACCTGTGTGTGTTCTTCAACTGTGTGTGTTCTCACCTGTGTCTGTTCTCACCTGTGTGTGTTCTCACCTGTGTGTGTTCTTCACCTGTGTGTCTTCTCACCTGTGTCTGTTCTTCACCTGTGTGTGTTCTCACCTGTGTGTTCTTCACCTGTGTGTGTTCTCACCTGTGTGTTCTCACCTGTCTGTTCTCACCTGTGTGTGTTCTCACCTGTGTGTTCTCACCTGTGTGTTCTCACCTGTGTGTTCTTCACCTGTGTGTGTTCTCACCTGAGTGTTCTCACCTGTGTGTGTTCTCATCTGTGTCTGTTCTTCACCTGTGTGTGTTCTCACATGTGTGTGTTCTCACCTGTGTGTTCTTCACCATTTGTCTTTTCTCACCTGTGTGTTCTTCACCTGTGTCTGTTCTTCACCTGTGTGTGTTCTCACCTGTGTCTGTTCTCACCTGTGTGTTCTTCACCATTTGTCTGTTCTCACCTGTGTGTGTGTTCTTCACCTGTGTGTTCTTCCCCTGTGTGTGTTCTTTACCTGTGTCTGTTCTTCACCTGTGTGTGTACTCACCTGTGTGTGTTCTCACCTGTGTCTGTTCTTCACTTGTGTGTGTTCTCACCTGTGTCTGTTCTCACCTGTGTGTTCTTCACCATTTGTCTGTTCTCACCTGTGTACTCACCTGTGTGTGTACTCACCTGTCTGTTCTCACCTGTCTGTTCTCACCTATGTGTGTTCTCACCTGTGTGTGTTCTCACCTGTATCTGTTCTCATCTGTGTCTGTTCTTCACCTGTGTGTGTTCTTCACCTGTGTGTGTTCTCACTTGTGTGTGTTCTCACCTGTGTGTGTTCTCATCTGTGTCTGTTCTTCACCTGTGTGTGTTCTCACATGTGTGTGTTCTCACCTGTGTGTTCTTCACCATTTGTCTTTTCTCACCTGTGTGTTCTCACCTGTGTGTGTGTTCTTCACCTGTGTCTGTTCTTCACCTGTGTGTTCTCACCTGTGTGTGTTCTCACCTGTGTCTGTTCTCACCTGTGTATTCTTCACCATTTGACTGTTCTCACCTGTGTGTGTTCTTCACCTGTGTGTGTTCTCACCTGTGTGTTCTTCACCTGTGTGTGTGTTCTCACCTGTGTGTGTGTTCTCACCTGTGAGTGTTCTCATCTGTGTGTGTACTCATCTGTGTGTGTTCTCACCTGTGTGTTCTTCACCTGTGTGTGTTCTCACCTGTGTGTTCTTCACCTGTGTGTGTTCTCACCTGTGTGTTCTCACCTGTGTGTTCTTCACCTGTGTGTGTTCTCACCTGTCTGTTCTCACCTGTGTGTGTTCTCACCTGTGTGTGTCCTCACCTGTGTGTTCTTCACCTGTGTGTGTTCTCACCTGTTTGTTCTCACCTGTGTGTGTTCTCATCTGTGTCTGTTCTTCACCTGTGTGTGTTCTCACATGTGTGTATTCTCACCTGTGTGTTCTTCACCATTTGTCTTTTCTCACCTGTGTGTTCTCACCTGTGTGTGTTCTTCACCTGTGTCTTTTCTTCACCTGTGTGTTCTCACCTGTGTGTGTTCTCACCTGTGTCTGTTCTCACCTGTGTATTCTTCACCTGTGTGTGTTCTCACCTGTGTGTTCTCACCTGTGTGTTCTTCACCTGTGTGTGTTCTCACCTGTGTGTTCTCACCTGTGTGTTCTTCACTTGTGTGTGTTCTCACCTGTCTGTTCTCACCTGTGTGTGTTCTCACCTGTGTGTGTCCTCACCTGTGTGTTCTTCACCTGTGTGTGTACTCACCTGTGTGTGTGTTCTCACCTGTCTGTTCTCACCTATGTGTGTTCTCACCTGTGTGTGTTCTCACCTGTATCTGTTCTCACCTGTGTGTGTGTTCTTCATCTGTGTGTTCTTCATCTGTGTGTTCTTCACCTGTGTGTGTTCTCACCTGTGTGTGTTCTCACCTGTGTGTGTTCTCATCTGTGTCTCTTTTTTACCTGTGTGTGTTCTCACCTGTGTGTGTTCTCACCTGTGTGTGTTCTCACCTGTGTGTGTTCTCACCTGTGTGTGTTCTCACCTGTGTGTTCTTCACCATTTGTCTTTTCTCACCTGTGTGTTCTCACCCGTGTCTGTTCTCACCTTTGTATTCTTCACCCTTTTTCTGTTCTCACCTGTGTGTTCTTCACCTGTGTCTGTTCTTCACCTGTGTGTGTTCTCACCTGTGTGTGTTCTCACCTCTGTCTGTTCTTCACCTGTGTTTGTTCTCACCTGTGTCTGTTCTCACCTGTGTGTTCTTCACATGTGTGTGTTCTCACCTGTGTGTTCTCACCTGTGTGTTCTTCACCTGTGTGTGTTCTCACCTGTCTGTTCTCACCTGTGTGTGTTCTCACCTGTGTGTTCTCACATGTGTGTTCTCACCTGTGTGTGTTCTCATCTGTGTGTTCTTCACCTGTGTGTGTTCTCAACTGTGTGTTCTCCCCTGTATGTTCTTCACCTGTGTGTGTTCTCACCTGTGTGTTCTTCACCTGTGTTTGTTCTTACCTGTCTGTTCTCACCTGTGTGTGTTCTCACCTGTCTGTTCTCACCTGTGTGTGTTCTCACCTGTGTGTGTCCTCACCTGTGTGTTCTTCACCTGTGTGTGTTCTCACCTGTTTGTTCTCACCTGTGTGTGTTCTCATCTGTGTCTGTTCTTCACCTGTGTGTGTTCTCACATGTGTGTATTCTCACCTGTGTGTTCTTCACCATTTGTCTTTTCTCACCTGTGTGTTCTCACCTGTGTGTGTTCTTCACCTGTGTCTTTTCTTCACCTGTGTGTTCTCACCTGTGTGTGTTCTCACCTGTGTCTGTTCTCACCTGTGTCTGTTCTCACCTGTGTATTCTTCACCTGTGTGTGTTCTCACCTGTGTGTTCTCACCTGTGTGTTCTTCACCTGTGTGTGTTCTCACCTGTGTGTTCTCACCTGTGTGTTCTTCACTTGTGTGTGTTCTCACCTGTCTGTTCTCACCTGTGTGTGTTCTCACCTGTGTGTGTCCTCACCTGTGTGTTCTTCACCTGTGTGTGTACTCACCTGTGTGTGTGTTCTCACCTGTCTGTTCTCACCTGTCTGTTCTCACCTATGTGTGTTCTCACCTGTGTGTGTTCTCACCTGTATCTGTTCTCACCTGTATCTGTTCTCACCTGTGTGTGTGTTCTTCATCTGTGTGTTCTTCATCTGTGTGTTCTTCACCTGTGTGTGTTCTCACCTGTGTGTGTTCTCACCTGTGTGTGTTCTCATCTGTGTCTCTTTTTTACCTGTGTGTGTTCTCACCTGTGTGTGTTCTCACCTGTGTGTGTTCTCACCTGTGTGTGTTCTCACCTGTGTGTGTTCTCACCTGTGTGTTCTTCACCATTTGTCTTTTCTCACCTGTGTGTTCTCACCCGTGTCTGTTCTCACCTTTGTATTCTTCACCCTTTTTCTGTTCTCACCTGTGTGTTCTTCACCTGTGTCTGTTCTTCACCTGTGTGTGTTCTCACCTGTGTGTGTTCTCACCTCTGTCTGTTCTTCACCTGTGTTTGTTCTCACCTGTGTCTGTTCTCACCTGTGTGTTCTTCACATGTGTGTGTTCTCACCTGTGTGTTCTCACCTGTGTGTTCTTCACCTGTGTGTGTTCTCACCTGTCTGTTCTCACCTGTGTGTGTTCTCACCTGTGTGAGTTCAGCAAGCTCAGTTCCCTGGCGAGGAATGTCAGCGATGCAAATGAGGACTACATGGCTGGCCTACTGGCTGAAGCGGGAACTAAGGAAGATGAAGAGGTCAAGCTTGACAAGCACCTGCAGGTTGATCTTGATCGCATGATAGAAGAGTGCAACATGAAATTAGAGGACATCCATGAGGCAGTCCAATTCAACCTCTGGTCAAGATATGGTAAAGAGGAGGTAGACTTTGCAATTCAAGAAGCGGAGAAAGCCTGTGACAGAGCCAAAGAAATCCCCGTTACTGCTATCAACAGAGACGGCTATGAACTACAGCTGGAAAGAGCAAGGAAGCTAATCTATGATGCAAGTGAAAGCATGAAAGACTGGGAGAGATGGATCCCACGTGACGAGACTGCAGACTTGAAAGGCAGAGTAAAAGATCTGAAAATATTCGGCAGCAATCTTGAGGCCAAAAGAGCAGAATTCCTCACCGCACAGAAAATTGCAGAAGAGGAAAGAAGACATACAGAGCCTCAACCAACAGCAGTTCCACAGCCAGTGGTGAGAATAAAGCCAACCAGTCTACCTAAATTCACTGGGTTTAGGAGGAATTTCCACAGATGGAGGAAAGACTGGGAGAGTCTGCAAAAGCAGGGAGAGCCAACTGGTTCAGTAGAAGTAAAGAAGTTTCAACTCCTTGACAGTGTGGACGAGAGAATATGTAGAGACCTGCGCCTGTCAACATACAACAGTGCTGAAGACATGTTTAGAGTACTCCAAAACAGGTATGGAAACAAGCCAACAATTGCCTTGGAGATAATTGAGGACCTAGAGAGGATCCCTCCTTTGAAGTCACACCAACCAAGGAAGGTAATTGACCTAATTCAAGCTGTGGAAAAGGCCCTGAATGACCTCACAGAGCTTGAAAGCAGTGGAGCCATAAGGAATCCCCTTGTTATCAGATCCATAGAGAGCAAGCTGCCAGATAACATGAAGAGGGACTGGCTGACATTCATGGTCAATCCAAGAAATGGAGTCACACCGGACAATCACTTCGACAGCCTTTTAAATTTCTTAAAGACACAAGAGGACATTCTAGAGAAACTAGACCAGTTGGGTGTAAGTGAAAAATCTGAAAGGAAAGCTACGTACCCGGAGAAGCGGTATGCCTTCACAAGGTCCACGAGAAAGGGAGGATGCGTTGTGTGTGGAGATGAAAAGCACCGTGATAAGATCTTCTTTTGTAAGCAGTTCAAAGAGCTAAAGCCTGGTGAGAAGCTGAATGCTGTCGAAGGCTGGGAGCATGCAGAAGATGCCTCAGATGTCATGGAGAGGATAATGAATGTACGGACACTTACCTGTGCAGAAACAGAGACTGCAGGAGAGGAAGCTCCTCGGATCACCATTTCTTTCTCTGCCTTAAAGGAGGGGTCAAGGGGAAAGAACACATGAAAGTGGAAAAACCCAGCACCAGGAGGCAAACATTTACAGAGGAGCAAGAGAAATTAATATGTGATCTTACCCGGACATGGCAGAAAAGTTCAGGAAAGCTTTCACGAACATGACTGCAAAATCACACTGCACTGGAAGAAGCCTTCCTGGAGTGATGGACTCAAGCACACGTGAATTACCAGTTATTCTTATGCTTCTCAAGTAACCACCAACGCAGGGCAGAAAATTGGAACTCTCATTGACTTAGCATCGGACACCAACTACATCACTCACATAGCTGCCAGGAGACTAAAGCTTCGAAGTGAAAAGATCACGCTCGTCGTCCATGGAGTTGGAGGCATGGCCATGAGGGTAAAGACCAAAAGATACTTACTCAAGGTAAGAGTCAAGACACCTAGAGGCACGGAGAGAGCTCATGAACTAATCTGTTATGGGTTGGATGAAATTGCGAAAGTTCACAGAGTAATCAAAGCACAACAACTCAAGAAGTTCTTCCCCGATACCAACCTGGAAGATCTTCACAGACCAGAACATGTTGAGCTTCTCATAAGCCACCGTGAAGGAAGACTTGCTCCACAGAGAGTAAAGGTAGTAGGAGATCTTGTCCTGTGGGAAAGCCCTTTAGGAAAGATCGTTGGTGGAGCACATCCAGACCTCTGTGAAGTAGTGGACATGGCCCTGCATAATTCTGAAACTCATTTTGCACGATCAATGAGAATCACAGCAGTGAAATATCAAGAAATTGCTGAGATGCAAGAATCGAGAGCTGAAACCAAAACCACTGTTATTGGCAGAGAGTTATTGGACTGGTGGAAGTGGGACAGCATTGGTGCGGCCTGCGAACCCATATGTGGAGGATGTCGTTGTGGTAACTGTCAACCAGGAGGCAAGGACATGACTCTTAGTGAAGAAAGAGAGCTTGAGATAATCAGGCAAGGCCTCAGGTATGTGGAGTCAGATGTGCATAGTCAAGAGCCTCACTGGGACACAAAGTACCCTTGGATTGAAGATCCAAGTTCCCTAACCAACAACAGAAGCACAGTGGAAGCCACGTTTCTGAGGACGGAAAAACAGCTCAAGAGAGAACCAGATTGGCGTGCAGCATACACAACTCAAGTCCATGAGATGGTGGAAAGGAAGGCAGCAAAGAAACTCACTAGAAAGACCATTACTGACTGGAAAGGTCCAGTATGGTACGCCAGTCACTTGATAGCACCAAACCCGCACTCTGAAACAACACCTGTCCGACTGGTATGGAACAGCAGCCAGAGGTTTAGAGGAATCGGCATGAATGACCTTCTCCTGAAAGGACCTGATGTACTTAATCCCATTCGAGCAGTACTGCTAAGGTTCAGGAGAGGAATCCATGCTGCTCTCGGCGACATCAAAAAGATGTACAATTCTGTATGGCTTGAAGACCTGGAGGTGCACCTCCATAGATTTCTCTGGAGAGACAGTGAAGATGGAGAAATTGAGGAATATGCCATCACCAGGGTCAATATTGGCGATCGACCAGCAGGGTGCATCGCACAACTAGCCATGAGAGAGACAGCGAAGTTGCCCATGTTCACTCATCTGAAAGAGGAACAGAGAGTCCTTGAAGAGGATTCCTATGTAGACGACATCCTTACATCCCATAATGACCTGGAAAAGCTAGACGGGACAACCAAAAAAGTCGAAGAAATTCTGAAGGAAGGTGGATTCTTCCTCAAGCCGTGGGTTCGATCAGGCCAAAGTGGGAGGCAAACATCTACATCAGAACATCCAGCATCGTCAGATGAAATCTTCATCCTCCCCAATCAATTAAGAAAAGGAGACAACAAAGCGCTTGGAGTTGGGTACTTGGTCGAACAAGACAAACTGTACCTCATGACCTCGATACACTTCTCAAAGAGAAAGAAGATGAGGATCAGTCAAAATCTTGTTGGAGAGGAAGTGAGAAGGAAAACTCCAAATCCACTGACTAGGAGACAACTGCTTAGCCAAGTAGCTAGTTTGTATGACCCAATAGGCCTTGCAACACCTGCCAAACAGAAAGGAGCCATTTTAGTCAGAAAAGCATTTCAAGAAACTGGAGGCAAAACTCTAACAAGAGACACATGGGACGCACCTCTGTCTGAGAAACTGAGAGAAGAAGCCATCCACCTGTTTGAGGAATACACACGCCTCAACCAAATTACCTTCCATAGAAGCCTAACACCAGTCAAAAGGATTGGAAAACCCTGGGGAATAACATTCTCAGATGGGAGTGACCAGAGTTATGGAGCTGGGACATACTTCAGGTGGGAGACCGAGCAAGGCATCCTGGTCCGACTTGTTGAGTCCAAAGCCAAGCTTACACCACTTGACCAAAAGGGAGAACCAGTGAAGGCAGAGCTCTGTGGTGGTGTGTTCGCTGCAAGACTCAGAAAATACATTGAAAAGCACAGTCAGATGCAAGTAGAACGTTGGCTCCATCTGTTAGATAGTCAAACTGTGCTGGGTGCAATCCAAAGGGACAGTTATGGGTACCAGACCTTTTTTGCAAACAGAGTGGGAGGACTGGAGATGGATTCCAGGTGAGCAAAACATTGCTGACCTCACGACAAGAGGAGCAACCCCAGAGGACCTCAAAGAGAACTCTGTGTGGCAAAATGGCCCAAAGTTTCTGAAACGACCTGTAGAGGATTGGCCGACAAAGTCAGCCAAAGATGTCACTGCAGAGGCAAGAGAAGGTATAAACAAGCTCCAAAGAAAATGTTTTACAGCAGCACTGACCCGAGCGCAGGTGGGAAAAAAAAAAACCCAACATGCTCCACATGGCACTACAATACCAATATCTCCAACCTCTGACCAAAATAAAGACCTGCAAAGCAGCCCTAGCAGAAGAGAGCCCCAAATCCAAGTCCGGAGACTACCTTCTGGTTCTTCAGTGGAGAATATCCTTAACATTAGTAAGTTCAGCAGTTTAACCAGATTGATAAGAGTCATTGCCTGGGTGTGGAGAGCTGCCACAAAGTGGAAAGAAATGCTGACCAAGACCACCACCACAAGCAAGCCAAAGAAGAAAATTTCTTCAGCTCTTGAGATCAAGTCCAGAGTCAAGGAAGCTACACTTACCATCATGGAGTGCGAAGATGCACTCAGAGATCTCTTGCGGCTCAAAAGGAGGTAACCTTGCCAGACACCACACTCAGCAGGCTCGCTGTGGTCAAGGAGGAAAACACTGGACTTTTGCTCTGTGGAGGCAGATTCCAAATCTTTAATGAAGAAAAAACTGCAGTACCAATCTTGCCCTGCACATCATGGGTATCCACTCTTCTAGCTCAAGAAGCCCACAAGACAAACCATGAAGATATCGCAGGCACACTCCTCCGGATGAGAAGGAAAGCATGGGTGGTAAGAGGCCGGAAACTAGCTCAGAAGATCGTTGATAACTGTGTGACATGCAGGAAACTTAAGGCCCGAAGATGCCAACAGATCATGAGTGACCTTCCATCAGAGAGAATAACACCAGCCAATCCATTTGAGTACACAACAGTGGACTTATTTGGACCTTATGAAGTGAAGGATGAGGTGAGGAAAAGGTGAAACTCAAGGTGTGGGAATTGTCTTTTGCTGCATGGTGTCAAGAACTATGCACACAGACCTTGTCAGTGAGCAGTCAGCTGAAGGCTTCCTGTTAGCCTACCAAAGATTTACAGCACTGAGAGGGCATCCGAGGAAATTGTGGTCGGATCCCGGAAGAAACTTTATCGAGCCAGACCTGCCCTCGAAGAGCTCTACATATTTCTGGACCGACTGGAGAAATCAAAGCTTGAAACGAAGGTTCCAAGCATGGCACAGAATGGAGCTGGAGAATTCATCCAGCAGACTCACCTCACAGAAACGGAGCTGCTGAAGCTGCTGTCCGGACTGTGAAGAGAGCTTTACACAATCTGGGAGGTAATGGAGTCTTCACATGGGGTGAATTTCAAACTTTCCTTTATATGGCTTCCAACCTCGCCAATGAGCGGCCTATCGATGCCAGGACTCAGAGCAGAGAGGACTGTGTAGAATACATTAGCCCAAATTCACTTCTACTCGGTAGAACTGGACCCAGAGGAGATCCAGGGACCTTTGACTTTGAAGGCTACTCTTACAAGAGATTAAGAACCATCCAAACAGAAGTTGACAGATTCTGGAGAAAATGGAGTCAGTTAGCCGGACCAAACCTGTTTGTCCGGACTAAGTGGCACACAGCTCACAGGAATGTGGCAATTGGAGATGTTGTCTGGATGGCTGACCAGCCTTGAGAGGTCAGTTCAGGCTTGCCAGAGTCATTGACGTTAACACCGACAAGAAAGGAATTGTGAGGGATGTATATCTCCGATCCTTCCCCAGCTACTCAGTCCCAACTGTGAAGCCCACTAAAAAGAAAAACCATTCAATCAAGATACCTGCAACAGTTCTTCACAGGGATGTCAGGCGGATAGTTGTCTTGCTTCCAGTTGAAGAGCAGCAGCAACATGATCAAATTTAGAGTAACTAAATCCAACACTACTGTGTGACCTCCTTGGGTTGATGAACCAGGAGGTCAAGTGGGAGGTGTTTTGTCAATTCATGATTACAAGCTATACTGAGCACTCAAGCCTAAATTCACTCAGGGCTCCAAGCACTCCCAAACTGCAGGGGGCAACCATGCAACCGGAGCTGTTGAAACCAACTTACAGGAAGTGCTCTGGGGACCATATTTACATGTGCACCCACAAGTTGGGCAGATGCATGGCATTGGAATGTTTGGTAAAAGCTCACTTGGTTCTCTTACTCATTCCTGAAAGGAGATACTAATGACCACAGCTCCAGATCATCCAAAGACGCAACTGGTAGGACAGATTGTGTAAATATGTTGAAATGTGTTAAATTCATGCCTTTATATTACTTTTTGTTTGATTGTAAGATACAATTTAAATTAAATAAGGGAATACTTTAATATGTGAACATAGAACTTGAAGGTCTAAGCATGTGCATTGTTGAATTTACATAAGTTTAATTATGGGATTGATTATTAACTATTAAAAATCCTAGATTAATTTAAATGACTAAATGATTGTTTGGTTTGGTTTGAGGATTCAGTAACATTTATTTATACTTATTTTGAGAAGGTGAAATTGAGATTTATTTGTAACTAATTCATGGGTTTTGTTTGTGTATTTTAAAGGTTATCAACCTATTCTGTTCCATCCTTATGAGAATAAAAAGTCATAAAGTGAACAGTTTTGAGTTGTCCTTTGCGTTCATTAAGGATAAAGCAGTTTTCAAGTTTGGGCAGAGCTGTGATCAACCAAAAACACGCACGTGTTCTCACCTGTGCGTGTGTACTCACCTGTGCGTGTGTACTCACCTGTGCGTGTGTACTCACCTGTGCGTGTGTACTCACCTGTGCGTGTGTACTCACCTGTGCGTGTGTACTCACCTGTGTATTCTTCACCATTTGTCTGTTCTCACCATTTGTCTGTTCTCACCTGTGTCTGTTCTTCACCTGTGTCTGTTCTTCACCTGTGTCTGTTCTTCACCTGTGTCTGTTCTTCACCATTTGTCTGTTCTTCACCATTTGTCTGTTCTCACCTGTGTGTGTTCTTCACCTGTGTGTTCTCACCAGTGTGTTCTTCACCTGTGTCTGTTCTTCACCTGTGTAGTGACCATTTGCAGTTCACTGTGACCAGAACACAGACCGCCATAAACTGTATTCCCTTCACAGTTCAACGGGAGGTTTACAACGCATAGATGTCAAAGCCTGACAATTTATGCCGCCAAATCCTCTCCAGACGCATCTAAGTGTTTACTTTATCAACAAACCAACGTTTCACAGCTCTGCGCTAATCATCCACAGATGTTTTCTTTGTTTTCCAAGGACAGAAAACTCCGAGATAACACTCTAAATAACAATAACTCTTTCTAGACCAAGCAGATTAAAGGGGCACTATCACCAACGAGAGAGACCTGTTGGCGCCAAGGCGACAGCATCTGCCCTTTTGAAAATTTATTGTGTATTGGGTCAGGACGCAGGCCTGAGACAGTATGAACGTTACAATACTACCCCCTAGCGACAGCAGAGAGGAACTCTGCTGAAGTCTTTTTAATCAAAACTGACTGTTCTAACTTCTTTGTAAACGAAAAGTACACGGACTCGGACTTCTCACAAATGAACATTTGTGTGTAATAAAAAGGAACTGCTTAAACGATGAACTAATGTTTCTTTCACAGGATTTCGAGTCACGACGGAGAATCCCTTCTTTCTCAGCTTTACAAGTTTACAGTCAATAAATGGTTGAATGAATTTATATGGGTTAACAACATGTGTACAAAACATTCTATCGTTATAACCTGCATTATTAAATATGTGTGTGCTTATATTTGTGGTTAAAATCTTAAATGTCCTGGTGGAACGGTGATAGTTTGTTTGAATTACGACTTAGGCGTTTCCCCAAACAAACTGAACGCCCCAGAAACACCCCCCCTCTCTAGCAGAACAAAACTTCCGAGCACGCAGGAAGCACTCTCTCTTGTTCCGCCCTTCTCTACAATCCGCTCGAGCTCCTTTTTCAAAATCTGTTGAAGCCTATTCCGCTTCGTAAGATTTTTCTTCTGTGAGGCCTAAAGCCTCATTTTTGCCTCCGTCCCAAGTAATTTGGCTACTTGCGGACTTCTCTCTCTCTAGACGCCTTTCGTCTTCAAGTTTGGACCGTTTTAACGGCCGGTTAAAACGTGATTTTATTTTTAAAGCTGCACATTGCCTTTGTTTGACGTCATCTCCGGAGACGCACGTGAAGTTGTAGTTTGTAGAGGACTACAGATCTACACCAACCCTCACAGTCGTTTTTAAGCCAGAAAAACGACTCCTGAGAGAATATTTTCCAGTGACTCAGTTATTATTTTTCAAAGACTCTGAGCTGATTCTTGCCTGATGCCAACGGCAAGTAAAGAGACTTTCACGGATTGATGCAGTTGACGCCACGACTCAATTTCCCGACAAGCCGCGCGACCAGCCAGCGGCCTCCGCTAGTCAAGTAGCAGACATCTTGTGGAAGCGGGCTCTTCAAATCCAGTCGCCGCTACAGAAAATCGGAGCAAACCTTCGGAGCTCTGGCGCACTCGTACTGGACAGCACCAGCGACCCAAAAGTAAGCCGCACTTGACATAAAAGAGTCTGGCGTTAACTGTATTTGATAAGCTCAAATCAATTCACCAACCTTTTTAAAAAGGGCCCCTTCCTTAATAACTCAGCCAAGTTTTAATCAAACAAATTATCATCCTCCACAAGTTAGATTCAGTAACTTTGTTGGTTTCATTTTGTTTCAATCATTATTTCAATTATATGTCAATAATTTCTCCTTTGTGTCCGTCCATCCATCATTTAATTTTGTATAATTTTAATAAAACCCCATAAAATGTTAAAGATTTGACTTGGTTTTCTTTTGATTATTTTCAGAATTATATCCGAAAACAGGTCAGAATTCTCTTCCTTCAGATTAATTGAGACTTAATCAATATAATCAGTTTTCCAGAATCATCTGGTGGTGCCCCTTTTAACGAGACAAATTTGATAATAAAATATTAATTGATAATTTACCCAAATTAGTAAATTAATATTTCTTATCACATTATATTATAGCATATACACTACACCTGTGTGTGTTCTTCACCTGTGTGTGTTCTCACCTGTGTCTGTTCTCACCTGTGTGTTCTTCACCTGTGTGTTCTCACCTGTGTCTGTTCTCACTTGTGTGTGTTCTTCACCTGTGTGTTCTCACCTGTCTGTTCTCACCTGTCTGTTCTCATCTGTGTGTGTTCTCATCTGTGTGTGTTCTCACCTGTGTCTGTTCTTCACCATTTGTCTGTTCTCACCTGTGTGTGTTTTCACCTGTGTGTTCTCACCTGTGTGTTCTCACCTGTCTGTTCTCACCTGTGTGTGTTCTCACCTGTCTGTTCTCACCTGTGTGTGTTCTCACCTGTGTGTGTTCTCAACTGTGTGTTTTCTTCACCATTTGTCTGTTCTCACCTGTGTGTTCTTCACCTGTGTGTTCTCACCTGTGTCTGTTCTTCACCTGTGTCTGTTCTTCACCTTTGTCTGTTCTTCACCTGTGTCTGTTCTTCACCTGTGTCTGTTCTTCACCTGTGTCTGTTCTTCACCATTTGTCTGTTCTCACCTGTGTCTGTTCTTCACCATTTGTCTGTTCTCACCTGTGTCTGTACTCACCTGTGTCTGTACTCACCTGTGTCTGTACTCACCTGTGTCTGTACTCACCTGTGTCTGTACTCACCTGTGTGTGTTTTAACCTGTGTGTGTTCTCACCTGTGTGTGTTCTTCACCATTTGTCTGTTCTTCACCATTTGTCTGTTCTTCACCATTTGTCTGTTCTTCACCATTTGTCTGTGTTATAAGAATTCTATATGTCCAAAAGAATTCTATATCCTTATATTATCCAGAGAGACACGGAGACAGATTATATTATAAAAGCGAAAGGCCAGGTTTTATTCCTTGCAAGGGAAGCAAAGTACACAGATATATACAAAAGGTACATAGTGCGTTTTGCTTACAGAGGTAAGCAAAACATTACATTTTATATCACTGCCGTGGGGCTGTCAGTGGGAGGTGTATCTTGCATACACCCTCCCCTCAAGGCCCCAGCTCCAGGCTCCAGGTGCAGAAGTCCTCCGGCAAGCCATGTCTTTAGTTATGTCTACACCATGCTTGGAATAACATGGAGGACATAACATGATTTGACATGACCTGTAGAGAACTATGAGCACCAACTAACTATAAACAATATACACAATTATAAGAATAAAATTCTTATAACATTCCCCCCTCTTTATGCTGATAACAATTAGCATAAACAACCTACTAGCTTGATTTTGAGTTTTAAACTATGACAGAAGCGAAAACCCAGCAGGGCGTTGACCTAGCCAGAAGAACATTTTGACCCATTGGTAAAATGACCTAAAGCTGGGAAAAACTCTTCTATCCACCCTCGCCCCAAAGGCGGTGACAAAACACAAACATCAAGCATCAAACGTATGTAATCACTTCAAATGATTAACTTACAACACATGTCAAAACAAATATAACAAATGATTATAATGGATATGTTTCAAATCAAATGGGAACCCACAGAGTAATGCACTGATTCTTCAAAGTCAAATTCTTTAAAGTCCATAAATCATAAATCAAAACATAGTGTCACTCCAAAATAAAGTAGAAAAATTTGCCAGAGGTTAAGCTGGTCGACCCATTGGACTCAAGATCTCTGGCCTGTCCCTGCCTGTCCATTTCTGTCCCTGTAACGAAAAGAAAAACACATGGAGTGAGACATATGCACATTCATAATGATTAAAATCAATTCTCTTCAGCATAATCAATTCAATGAACCATACGGCCCTTAAGTCTGTAGTATGATCCGTCCTGGAGCTGTTGTCCCGTTGGTGTTCATGCAAACAATAACGTCCCTCAGATATCAAAGTGTTCCTCTGAGGTCAAAGCCTTGACCTTAGTCGTTTGGCAGGTGCATGTCCAGGAATGTTGACCCAGCAATGGCCACATTCATCAATCTCACCAACAAGCTCCGGATACATGTAAAGCAACACAAACAAACATTATTAGACATGGAAGTGCAACAACAAATACATGTACTGTATCTCAATACAGATTCTAAAATCCCAGTCAGTTTTCCAAATATGTTTTAAAACCAGGTCAAAATTAATTTCTCTATACCAGAATATTCTACTTCCTCTGTTAGAGTTTGAAGTCCTTTCTTAAAGACTTTAGTTCTGCTGTAACTAGTCCTGTGTTACTTTGGAGGAAATCCTTTTGTAGATCCCCCCTCTTCAGCTAAAAGCATGCTCAGTGCTATTTAGTTCTGTCCAGTCCTTGGTCCAGTTTTCTCTCATTTCCAGTTTTAATTAACAGTTACAGCATCTCTCGTACAATTCATAAACCTTTGTTGTTTATAAATATACCTTATATACTTTAATCCACCTTTTCATAAATTGTCCCAAATGGTAAAAATTCAAATCCTAATGCTAATTGAATTTTAGCCTTATATTCTTTAAGGACACCTTCGAAGGACACCTCTGTCGTCGATGTAAATGGGGCTCTCAAATGAACCTGAGGGAGCTGCTGTTTGGCTCCTAAAGTGTGAGTTTCCACTCACGATGTTCTCCGTCACATTGTATGTGAACACAAATAAAACGAGGATCCTTTAAGGACGCATGTTTCCGGTCAGCAGGCAACGCTGGTCTAATGGTCTTACTTTCACAAAACCTCCAGACTTCTGCTTTACACTGCACCTGTCCCTGATCTCTACGTTTGTCAAGTTCAGAGTGATGTCACAGGAAGTCATGTGACCCCGTCACTAGCCCTGCTCACAGGTGTGCTTCCTTCACAGGTGTAAACCAAGATGATATAAGTTCAAAGAACTATGTTAATATTAGCTCTTACTGGTGGTGGCTATATTAATTGTCAAAACTCCTTTTCTGAACTGGTATACTTGTTGTAGTTGGCTTCCATCCAAATAAAGAACAAACAAACAAATCAGAACGTTCTCTGACATTATAGACCCATAGAAAGTGCCTCCTAGGTTTTCGCCAAACGAAACCATAAAAGCCCTTAAAATGATCAAACCATAAAATTGAAACAGCAGATAAACCCTGTTTCCACAGATATGGTCTGCTGGAAATCTACTTTAATCTGAAAAGGTTTAATCAGACTAAACAGTGCTTCTCCAGAAAAGTCCTGTCAACTTTCTTTATTTCATTATTTGATTTAAACTTTTAACTGTATTAAACACTGTTGTTTTAGCCTCATGCTAACCATTAGGTTAACCAAGCATCCCTTCAGCACTTTAACACAGCTTTAGTTTAAACCTTCATCTCCCCCCTTTTTGAGACGTGGGACAACCATGGCTCAAAATACCACAAAAAAATAAACAAAAATCAAATAAAAGTTTAAAAAAATCAAAATAAAGTCAAAACAGAATGGTTTTTTTCCCAATTACCACCTTAAATTGTTATTTCATTAATTAGCATTTCTAATTATTCATCTTCTTTATGTTTCCCAAATAGCATCACTTTTGTTTATGTTCTATTTAAAACTTAACTTTGTTTAGTTCAGTTTTACTTTTAGTTACCATTAGTTGTAGGTCTTTTCCTGTAACTGTAATTGGTATCATCCACAATTTGATAAATTTTAACTCAGTTGATGCAAACATAAATAATTTATATAGATCAGATCTGGTTTCTCATGATCTATTTTCACAAACTTTTAAACATTCACCTTTAATTCACAATTTATTTCACATGTTTTTTTAAATTAAAATATTCTCAAAATATTGTTTAATTTACCTCAAATTACTTTCTTCAAAAAGAAAACACATTTTTCTCTTACTTCAAAACAAAATTTCTTAATCACCCTTGGGTTCAGACCCCCCTCTCTGGGGTTAAACCAGTAACAGCAGCATGTCTTGAACACACCACAAAGCCTCTGCTCTGTTCACTCTGCTTTCCTCCAAAACACCATCATCTCCGTGATTGTCGTTTTTTAAAAGGAAAGACCAACCATAAAATCAACAAATTTCCTCTCAAATTCTACTTTATTTTTAAACTAAATTCCTTTAGGATTTTGTTCAGTATAGATTTGTTCTATACTGTCTCTGTAAACTCAGTTTTAACACCAGGTGCTCAATACAATAAACCAGTTTGTTTTTGTATTTTTCCCATATTAGTTTAAATGAAACAAACATTTTATCAATCACTATTTTCATGTTTCCCCTAATTTGGCATTCAGATGCCACATAAAGTATTCACCTCACTCAATGTTAAACAGAACTTTAAACATCAAGTGTAAAATCAAAATAACGTGTCTCTCTTTATTTATTCAAATTCACCAAAATTGTAATCAGTAATTATCATTACTGTTCATTCAATAAAATGTATCATCTCAACCTCTTTTGTTCTCTTTTTTAGGTTACAAAGACCCAAAGTTTGTCAAAACCCAAAACCAAAACAACGTCTAACGTCTGTTCAAAAGGACCTTGTGTTAGTCCCAGTACTCCAAAAAAAAATAAAAATTTTAATCACTTCAAACAGTGATAAAAACCCAGCGAGCCATTGGCATATGCTCTTAAACTTTAACAATTCACCTTGTTAGTTTAACAATTATCTTTTATTCACTTATTTTTCATTAACTTTAATTTTTCAAACTAAAATCATTTAAGATCATTTTAACAGTTCTCACTAATTCAATTGTTTAGTTTACCAAATCATGTTTCATAGATTCAATAAAACTCAAATGTGGACTTTATTCATATCAACAGACCTGTCAAAAGGTCAAACAGTTTTCATAATTAAGTATCATAAACTTTATTTAACACATTAGTTCAGTGCAATCTGTTTCTGTCACTGACATTTCTAACTCAGTATTTCACCTATGTGTGTTCTCACCTGTATCTGTTCTCATCTGTGTCTGTTCTTCACCTGTGTCTGTTCTTCACTTGTGTGTGTTCTCACCTGTGTCTGCTCTTCACCTGTGTGTGTTCTCACCTGTGTCTGCTCTTCACCTGTGTGTGTTCTCACCTGTGTCTGCTCTTCACCATTTGTCTGTTCTCACCTGTGTGTTCTTCATCTGTGTGTGTTCTCACCTGTGTCTGCTCTTCACCTGTGTGTGTTCTCACCTGTGTCTGCTCTTCACCATTTGTCTGTTCTCACCTGTGTGTTCTTCATCTGTGTGTGTTCTCACCTGTGTGTGTTCTCACCAGTGTGTGTTCTCACCAGTGTGTGTTCTCACCAGTGTGTGTTCTCACCAGTGTGTGTTCTCACCAGTGTGTGTTAATCACCTGTGTGTGTGTGTGTGTGTTAATCACCTGTGTGTGTGTTAATCACCTGTGTGTGTGTGTGTGTGTGTGTGTGTGTGTGTGTTAATCACCTGTGTGTGTGTGTGTGTGTGTGTGTGTGTGTGTGTGTGTGTGTGTTAATCACCTGTGTGTGTGTGTGTGTGTGTGTGTGTGTGTGTGTGTGTGTGTGTGTTAATCACCTGTGTGTGTGTGTGTGTGTGTTAATCACCTGTGTGTGTGTGTGTGTGTGTGTGTGTGTGTGTGTGTGTGTGTGTGTGTGTGTGTGTGTGTGTTAATCACCTGTGTGTGTGTGTGTGTGTGTGTTAATCACCTGTGTGTGTGTGTTCTCACCTGTGTGTGTTAACCACCTGTGTCTGCTCTTCATCTGTGTGTGTTAACCACCTGTGTCTGCTCTTCATCTGTGTGTGTTCTCACCTGTGTGTTCTCACATGTGTCTGTTCTTCACCTGTGTTTGTTTTCACCTGTGTCTGTTCTCACCTGTGTGTTCTTCATCTGTGTGTGTTCTCGTTGCCCATTGAGTTACGTTCCATCACTGACCGGCCTCTGTTTAAAGCCAAACTTAAAACCTATTTATTTAAAATGGCTTTTTGCACTTAATGGCCCTGTTCTGTTTTTCTTGTGTAAATGTGTTTTAAACCTATTTGTAAATATGTTTATTTTTTACTAATGTTGTTAAGCACCTTGGTTCAATCTGTGGTTGTTGGAAGGCGCTATATAAATAAATATTGATTGATTGATTGATTAATTGACACCATTTGTCTGTTCTCACCTGTGTGTGTTCTCACCTGTGTGTGTACTCACCTGTGTGTTCTCACCTGTGTGTGTTCTCACCTGTATCTGTTCTCATCTGTGTCTGTTCTTCACCTGTGTGTTCTCACCTGTGTGTGTTAATCACCTGTGTCTGTTCTTCACTTGTGTGTGTTCTCACCTGTGTCTGCTCTTCACCTGTGTGTGTTCTTACCTGTGTGTTCTTCATCATTTGTCTGTTCTCACCTGTGTGTTCTTCATCTGTGTGTGTTCTCACCAGTGTGTGTTCTCACCAGTGTGTGTTCTCACCAGTGTGTGTTCTCACCTGTGTGTGTGTGTTCTCACCTGTGTCTGCTCTTCACCTGTGTGTGTTCTTACCTGTGTGTTCTTCATCATTTGTCTGTTCTCACCTGTGTGTTCTTCATCTGTGTGTGTTCTCACCTGTGTGTTCTTCACCTGTGTGTGTGTTCTCACCTGTGTGTTCTCACATGTGTCTGTTCTTCACCTGTGTGTTCTCACATGTGTCTGTTCTCACCTCTGTGTGTGTTCTCACCTGTGTGTGTTCTTACCTTTGTTCTCACCTGTGTGTGTACTCACCTGTCTGTTCTCACCAATATGTGTTCTCACCTGTGTGTGTGTTCTCACCTGTGTGTGTGTGTGTGTGTGTGTGTGTGTGTGTGTGTGTGTACTCACCTGTGTTTGTCTTCAACTGTGTCTGTTCTTCACCTGTGTGTGTTCTCACCTGTGTCTGCTCTTCATCTGTGTGTGTTCTCACCTGTGTGTTCTCACATGTGTCTGTTCTTCACCTGTGTTTGTTTTCACCTGTGTCTGTTCTCACCTGTGTGTTCTTCATCTGTGTGTGTTCTCGTTGCCCATTGAGTTACGTTCCATCACTGACCGGCCTCTGTTTAAAGCCAAACTTAAAACCTATTTATTTAAAATGGCTTTTTGCACTTAATGGCCCTGTTCTGTTTTTCTTGTGTAAATGTGTTTTAAACCTATTTGTAAATATGTTTATTTTTTACTAATGTTGTTAAGCACCTTGGTTCAATCTGTGGTTGTTGGAAGGCGCTATATAAATAAATATTGATTGATTGATTGATTAATTGACACCATTTGTCTGTTCTCACCTGTGTGTTCTCACCTGTGTGTGTTCTTACCTGTGTCTATTCTCATCTGTGTGTGTTCTCACCTGTGTGTGTTCTCACCTGTGTGTGTACTCACCTGTGTGTTCTCACCTGTATCTGTTCTCATCTGTGTCTGTTCTTCACCTGTGTGTTCTCACCTGTGTGTGTTAATCACCTGTGTCTGTTCTTCACTTGTGTGTGTTCTCACCTGTGTCTGCTCTTCACTTGTGTGTGTTCTCACCTGTGTCTGCTCTTCACCTGTGTGTGTTCTTACCTGTGTGTTCTTCATCATTTGTCTGTTCTCACCTGTGTGTTCTTCATCTGTGTGTGTTCTCACCTGTGTGTTCTTCACCTGTGTGTGTGTGTTCTCACCTGTGTGTTCTCACATGTGTCTGTTCTTCACCTGTGTGTTCTCACATGTGTCTGTTCTTCACCTCTGTGTGTGTTCTCACCTGTGTGTGTTCTTACCTTTGTTCTCACCTGTGTGTGTACTCACCTGTCTGTTCTCACCAATATGTGTTCTCACCTGTGTCTTTTCTTCACCTGTGTGTGTTCTCACCTGTGTGTGTGTTCTCACCTGTGTGTGTGTGTGTGTTCTCACCTGTGTGTGTGTGTGTGTGTGTTCTCACCTGTGTGTGTGTGTGTGTGTGTGTGTGTGTGTACTCACCTGTGTTTGTCTTCAACTGTGTGTGTTCTCACCTGTGTCTGTTCTCACCTGTGTGTGTGTTCTCACCTGTGTCTGCTCTTCACCTGTGTGTGTTCGTACCTGTGTGTTCTTCACCATTTGTCTGTTCTCACCTGTGTGTTCTTCATCTGTGTGTGTTCTCACCTGTGTGTTCTTCATCTGTGTGTGTTCTCACCTGTGTATGTTTTAACCTGTGTGTGTTCTCACCTGTGTGTGTACTCACCTGTCTCTGTTCTCACCTATGTGTGTTCTCACCTGTCTCTGTTCTCACCTATGTGTGTTCTCACCTGTATCTGTTTTCATCTGTGTCTGTTCTTCACCTGTGTCTGTTCTTCACTTGTGTGTGTTCTCACCTGTGTCTGCTCTTCACCTGTGTGTGTTCTCACCTGTGTCTGCTCTTCACCATTTGTCTGTTCTCACCTGTGTGTTCTTCATCTGTGTGTGTTCTCACCAGTGTGTGTTCTCACCAGTGTGTGTTCTCACCAGTGTGTGTTCTCACCAGTGTGTGTTAATCACCTGTGTGTGTGTGTGTGTGTGTGTGTGTGTTAATCACCTGTGTGTGTGTGTGTGTGTGTGTGTTAATCACCTGTGTGTGTGTGTGTGTGTGTGTGTGTGTGTGTGTGTGTGTGTTTAATCACCTGTGTGTGTGTGTGTGTGTGTGTTAATCACCTGTGTGTGTGTGTGTGTGTGTGTGTTAATCACCTGTGTGTGTGTGTGTGTGTGTTGTTCACCTGTGTGTGTGTGTGTGTGTGTGTTAATCACCTGTGTGTGTGTGTGTTAATCACCTGTCTGTTCTCACCTGTGTGTGTTCTCACCTGTGTGTGTTCTCACCTGTGTGTGTTCTCACCTGTATCTGTTCTCATCTGTGTCTGTTCTTCACCTGTGTGTTCTCACCTGTGTGTGTTCTCACCTGTGTCTGCTCTTCACTTGTGTGTGTTCTCACCTGTGTCTGCTCTTCACCTGTGTGTGTTCTTACCTGTGTGTTCTTCATCATTTGTCTGTTCTCACCTGTGTGTTCTTCATCTGTGTGTGTTCTCACCTGTGTGTTCTTCACCTGTGTGTGTGTGTGTGTTCTCACCTGTGTGTTCTCACATGTGTCTGTTCTTCACCTGTGTGTTCTCACATGTGTCTGTTCTCACCTCTGTGTGTGTTCTCACCTGTGTGTGTTCTTACCTTTGTTCTCACCTGTGTGTGTACTCACCTGTCTGTTCTCACCAATATGTGTTCTCACCTGTGTCTGTTCTTCACCTGTGTGTGTTCTCACCTGTGTGTGTGTTCTCACCTGTGTGTGTGTTCTCACCTGTGTGTGTGTGTGTGTACTCACCTGTGTTTGTCTTCAACTGTGTCTGTTCTCACCTGTGTGTTCTTCACCTTTTGTCTGTTCTCACCTGTGTGTTCTTCATCTGTGTGTGTTCTCACCTGTGTCTGTTCTCACCTGTGTGTGTGTGTTCTCACCTGTGTGTGTTCTCACCTGTGTGTGTACTCACCTGTGTGTGTACTCACCTGTGTGTGTACTCACCTGTGTGTGTGTACTCACCTGTGTGTGTACTCACCTGTGTGTGTTCTCACCTGTGTGTGTACTCACCTGTGTGTGTACTCACCTGTGTCTGTTCTCACCTATGTGTGTTCTCACCTGTATCTGTTCTCATCTGTGTCTGTTCTTCACCTGTGTGTGTTCTCACCTGTGTGTTCTCATCTGTGTGTGTGTTCTTCAACTGTGTGTGTTCTTCACCATTTGTCTGTTCTCACCTGTGTGTTCTTCATCTGTGTGTGTTCTCACCTGTGTCTGTTCTCACCTGTGTGTGTTCTCACCTGTGTGTTCTCATCTGTGTGTCTGTTCTCACCTATGTGTTCTCACCTGTGTGTGTTCTCACCTGTGTGTTCTTCATCTGTGACTGTTCTCACCTGTGTCTGTTCTCACCTGTGTGTGTGTTCTCACCTGTGTCTGTTCTCACCTGTGTGTGTACTCACCTGTGTGTGTACTCACCTGTGTGTGTGTTCTCACCTGTGTGTGTGTTCTCACCTATGTGTGTGTACTCACCTGTCTGTTCTCACCTGTGTGTTCTCACCTGTATCTGTTCTCATCTGTGTCTGTTCTTCACCTGTGTGTGTTCTCACCTGTGTGTTCTCATCTGTGTGTGTGTTCTTCACCTGTGTGTGTTCTTCACCATTTGTCTGTTCTCACCTGTGTGTTCTTCATCTGTGTGTGTGTTCTTCACCTGTGTGTGTTCTTCACCATTTGTCTGTTCTCACCTGTGTGTTCTTCATCTGTGTGTGTTCTCACCTGTGTCTGTTCTCACCTGTGTCTGTTCTCACCTGTGTGTCTGTTCTCACCTATGTGTTCTCACCTGTGTGTGTTCTCACCTGTGTGTGTGTGTGTGTGTGTGTGTGTGTGTGTGTGTTCTCACCTGTGTGTTCTTCACCTGTGTGTTCTTCACCTGTGTGTTCTTCACCTGTGTGTTCTTCACCTGTGTGTGTTCTCACCTGTGTTTTTGTTCTTCATCTGTGTGTGTTCCTCACCTGTGTGTGTGTTCTCACCTTTGTTCTCACCTGTGTGTTCTTCACCATTTGTCTGTTCTCACCTGTGTGTTCTTCATCTGTGTGTGTTCTCACCTGTGTGTTCTCACCTGTGTCTGTTCTCACCTGTGTGTGTTCTTCACCTGTGTGTGTTCTCACCTGTGTGTTCTCACCTGTGTGTGTTCTCACCTGTGTTTGTCTTCAACTGTGTCTGTTCTCACCTGTGTGTTCTTCACCATTTGTCTGTTCTCACCTGTGTGTTCTTCATCTGTGTGTGTTCTCACCTGTGTGTTCTCACCTGTGTTTGTCTTCAACTGTGTCTGTTCTCACCTGTGTGTTCTTCACCATTTGTCTGTTCTCACCTGTGTGTTCTTCATCTGTGTGTGTTCTCACCTGTGTGTTCTCACCTGTGTCTGTTCTCACCTGTGTGTGTGTGTGTGTGTGTGTGTGTGTGTGTACTCACCTGTATCTGTTCTCATCTGTGTCTGTTCTTCACCTGTGTGTGTTCTCACCTCTGTGTTCTCATCTGTGTGTGTGTTCTCACCTGTGTGTGTTCTCACCTTTGTTCTCACCTGTGTGTTCTTCACCTGTGTGTGTTCTCACCTGTGTGTTCTCACCTGTCTGTTCTCACCTATGTGTGTTCTCACCTGTATCTGTTCTCATCTGTGTCTGTTCTTCACCTGTGTGTGTTCTCACCTGTGTGTTCTCATCTGTGTGTGTGTTCTCACCTGTGTGTGTTCTCACCTTTGTTCTCACCTGTGTGTTCTTCACCATTTGTCTGTTCTCACCTGTGTGTTCTTCATCTGTGTGTGTTCTCACCTGTGTCTGTTCTCACCTGTGTCTGTTCTCACCTGTGTCTGTTCTCACCTGTGTGTGTTCTTCACCTGTGTGTGTTCTTCACCTGTGTATGTTTTAACCTGTGTGTGTTCTCACCTGTGTATGTTTTAACCTGTGTGTGTTCTCACCTGTGTCTGTTCTCACCTGTGTCTGTTCTCACCTGTGTGTGTTGTAACATGTGTGTGTTCTCACCTGTGTGTTCTCACGTGTTTGTGTTCTCACCTGTGTGTGTGTGTGTTCACACCTGTGTGTGTGTTCACACCTGTGTGTGTGTGTTCTCACCTGTGTGTGTGTGTGTGTGTGTGTGTTCTCACCTGTGTGTGTGTTCTCACCTGTGTGTGTGTTCACCTGTGTGTGTGTTCTTCACGTGTGTGTGTTCTTCACGTGTGTGTGTTCTTCACCTGTGTGTGTGTGTTCTCACCTGTGTTTGTCTTCAACTGTGTGTGTTCTCTTCTGTGTGTGTTCTCACCTGTGTGTTCACACCTGTGTGTTCTTCACCTGTGTGTGTTCTTCACCTGTGTTTGTCTTCAACTGTGTCTGTTCTCACCTGTGTGTTCTTCATCTGTGTCTGTTCTCACCTGTGTGTTCTCACCTGTGTCTGTTCTCACCTGTGTGTGTGTTCTCACCTGTGTGTGTGTTCTCACCTGTGTGTGTTCTCACCTTTGTTCTCACCTGTGTGTGTACTCACCTGTATCTGTTCTCATCTGTGTCTGTTCTTCACCTGTGTGTGTTCTCACCTGTGTGTTCTCATCTGTGTGTGTGTTCTCACCTGTGTGTGTTCTCACATGTGTCTGTTCTTCACCTGTGTGTGTTCTCACCTGTGTGTGTTCTCACCTTTGTTCTCACCTGTGTGTTCTTCACCATTTGTCTGTTCTCACCTGTGTGTTCTTCATCTGTGCTTGTTCTCACCTGTGTGTTCTCACCTGTGCTGAGCCTAGCTACTCTATTGCAGGCTAAAAAGATTATGGGTGATACATCACATATTTTGCACACAGAATATGAGTTGCTGCCTTCTGGCAGGAGGTTTAGAGTCTAGAGTTTAGATTGAACAGATTTAAAAACTCATTCATCCCAGTGTCCGTAAAAATGTTAAATAGTGGTGCTATAAAGTTGTAATTTATGAATTTTTATTTCTATCACTATTATTGTTGTTTAGTCTGTCAATTTGTTGTTTGTCTGTACTGAATGCAGCATGGGTGATGGCCCAAGACAAATTTCCCTTCGTGGGATAATAAAGTTTACCATACCATACCATACCTGTGTGTGTTCTTCACCTGTGTGTGTACTCACCTGTCTGTTCTCACCTGTGTTTTCTCAACTGTATCTGTTCTCATCTGTGTCTGTTCTTCACCTGTGTGTGTGTTCTTCACCTGTGTGTGTGTTCTTCACCTGTGTGTGTGTTCTCACCTGTGTGTGTGTGTGTGTGTGTGTGTGTGTGTGTGTGTGTGTGTGTGTGTGTGTGTGTGTGTTCTCACCTGTGTGTGTGTGTGTGTGTGTGTGTGTGTGTGTGTGTGTGTGTGTGTGTTCTCACCTGTGTCTGTTCTTCACTTGTTTGTTTTCACCTGTGCCTGTTTTCACCTGTGCCTGTTTTCACCTGTGCCTGTTCTCACCTGTGTGTGTTCTTCACCTGTGTGTGTTCTTCACCTGTGTGTGTTCTCACCTTTGTTCTCACCTGTGTGTGTTCTTACCTGTGTGTGTACTCACCTGTCTGTGTTCTCACCTGTGTGTGTACTCACCTGTCTTTTCTCACCTGTGTGTGTTCTTCACCTGTGTGTGTTCTTCACCTGTGTGTGTTCTTCACCTTTGTTCTCACCTGTGTGTGTTCTCACCTGTGTGTTCTTCACCATTTGTCTGTTCTCACCTGTGTGTTCTTCATCTGTGTCTGTTCTCACCTGTGTGTGTTCTCACCTGTGTGTGTGTGTGTGTGTGTGTGTGTGTTCTTCACCTATGTGTGTTCTCACCTGTGTTCTCACCTGTGTGTGTTCTCACCTGTGTTCTCACCTGTGTGTGTTCTCACCTGTGTGTGTACTCACCTGTCTTTTCTCACCTATGTGTGTTTCCACCTGTATCTGTTCTCATCTGTGTCTGTTCTTCACCTGTGTGTGTGTGTGTGTGTTCTCACCTTTGTGTGTGTTCTCACCTGTGTGTGTTCTCACATGTGTCTGTTCTTCACCTGTGTGTGTTCTCACCTGTGTGTGTTCTCACCTTTGTTCTCACCTGTGTGTTTTCTCACCTGTGTGTTCTTCACCATTTGTCTGTTCTCACCTGTGTGTTCTTCATCTGTGTGTGTTCTCACCTGTGTGTTTTCACCTGTGTCTGTTTTCACATGTGTGTGTTCTCACCTGTGTGTGTACTCACCTGTGTCTGTTCTCACCTGTGTGTTCTTCACCATTTGTCTGTTCTCACCTGTCTGTTCTCACCTGTGTGTTCTCACCTGTGTCTGTTCTCACCTGTGTGTTCTCACCTGTGTCTGTTCTCACCTGTGTGTTCTTCATCTGTGTGTGTTCTCACCTGTGTGTTCTCACCTGTGTCTGTTCTCACCTGTGTGTGTGTGTGTGTGTACTCACCTGTATCTGTTCTCATCTGTGTCTGTTCTTCACCTGTGTGTGTTCTCACCTCTGTGTTCTCATCTGTGTGTGTGTGTTCTCACCTGTGTGTGTTCTCACCTTTGTTCTCACCTGTGTGTTCTTCACCTGTGTGTGTTCTCACCTGTGTGTTCTCACCTGTCTGTTCTCACCTATGTGTGTTCTCACCTGTATCTGTTCTCATCTGTGTCTGTTCTTCACCTGTGTGTGTTCTCACCTGTGTGTTCTCATCTGTGTGTGTGTTCTCACCTGTGTGTGTTCTCACCTTTGTTCTCACCTGTGTGTTCTTCACCATTTGTCTGTTCTCACCTGTGTGTTCTTCATCTGTGTGTGTTCTTCATCTGTGTGTGTTCTCACCTGTGTCTGTTCTCACCTGTGTCTGTTCTCACCTGTGTGTGTTCTTCACCTGTGTGTGTTCTTCACCTGTGTATGTTTTAACCTGTGTGTGTTCTCACCTGTGTATGTTTTAACCTGTGTGTGTGTTCTCACCTGTGTCTGTTCTCACCTGTGTCTGTTCTCACCTGTGTGTGTTGTAACATGTGTGTGTTCTCACCTGTGTGTTCTCACGTGTTTGTGTTCTCACCTGTGTGTGTGTGTGTGTGTGTGTTCACACCTGTGTGTGTGTGTTCTCACCTGTGTGTGTGTGTGTGTGTTCTCACCTGTGTGTGTGTTCTCACCTGTGTGTGTGTTCACCTGTGTGTGTGTTCTTCACGTGTGTGTGTTCTTCACCTGTGTGTGTGTTCTCACCTGTGTTTGTCTTCAACTGTGTGTGTTCTCTTCTGTGTGTGTTCTCACCTGTGTGTTCACACCTGTGTGTTCTTCACCTGTGTGTGTTCTTCACCTGTGTTTGTCTTCAACTGTGTCTGTTCTCACCTGTGTGTTCTTCATCTGTGTCTGTTCTCACCTGTGTGTTCTCACCTGTGTCTGTTCTCACCTGTGTGTGTGTTCTCACCTGTGTGTGTGTTCTCACCTGTGTGTGTTCTCACCTTTGTTCTCACCTGTGTGTGTACTCACCTGTGTGTGTACTCACCTGTCTGTTCTCACCTATGTGTGTTCTCACCTGTATCTGTTCTCATCTGTGTCTGTTCTTCACCTGTGTGTGTTCTCACCTGTGTGTTCTCATCTGTGTGTGTGTTCTCACCTGTGTGTGTTCTCACCTTTGTTCTCACCTGTGTGTTCTTCACCATTTGTCTGTTCTCACCTGTGTGTTCTTCATCTGTGCTTGTTCTCACCTGTGTGTTCTCACCTGTGCTGAGCCTAGCTACTCTATTGCAGGCTAAAAAGATTATGGGTGATACATCACATATTTTGCACACAGAATATGAGTTGCTGCCTTCTGGCAGGAGGTTTAGAGTCTAGAGTTTAGATTGAACAGATTTAAAAACTCATTCATCCCAGTGTCCGTAAAATGTTAAATAGTGGTGCTATAAAGTTGTAATTTATGAATTTTTATTTCTATCACTATTATTGTTGTTTAGTCTGTCAATTTGTTGTTTGTCTGTACTGAATGCAGCATGGGTGATGGCCCAAGACAAATTTCCCTTCGTGGGATAATAAAGTTTACCATACCATACCATACCTGTGTGTGTTCTTCACCTGTGTGTGTACTCACCTGTCTGTTCTCACCTGTGTTTTCTCAACTGTATCTGTTCTCATCTGTGTCTGTTCTTCACCTGTGTGTGTGTTCTTCACCTGTGTGTGTGTTCTCACCTGTGTGTGTTCTCACCTGTGTGTGTGTGTGTGTGTGTGTGTGTGTGTGTGTGTTCTCACCTGTGTGTGTGTGTGTGTGTGTGTGTGTGTTCTCACCTGTGTCTGTTCTTCACTTGTTTGTTTTCACCTGTGCCTGTTTTCACCTGTGCCTGTTTTCACCTGTGCCTGTTCTCACCTGTGTGTGTTCTTCACCTGTGTGTGTTCTTCACCTGTGTGTGTTCTCACCTTTGTTCTCACCTGTGTTTGTTCTCACCTGTGTGTGTACTCACCTGTCTGTGTTCTCACCTGTGTGTGTACTCACCTGTCTTTTCTCACCTGTGTGTGTTCTTCACCTGTGTGTGTTCTTCACCTGTGTGTGTTCTTCACCTTTGTTCTCACCTGTGTGTGTTCTCACCTGTGTGTTCTTCACCATTTGTCTGTTCTCACCTGTGTGTTCTTCATCTGTGTCTGTTCTCACCTGTGTGTGTTCTCACCTGTGTGTGTGTGTGTGTGTGTGTGTGTGTGTTCTTCACCTATGTGTGTTCTCACCTGTGTTCTCACCTGTGTGTGTTCTCACCTGTGTTCTCACCTGTGTGTGTTCTCACCTGTGTGTGTACTCACCTGTCTTTTCTCACCTATGTGTGTTTCCACCTGTATCTGTTCTCATCTGTGTCTGTTCTTCACCTGTGTGTGTGTGTGTGTGTTCTCACCTTTGTGTGTTCTCACCTGTGTGTGTTCTCACATGTGTCTGTTCTTCACCTGTGTGTGTTCTCACCTGTGTGTGTTCTCACCTTTGTTCTCACCTGTGTGTTTTCTCACCTGTGTGTTCTTCACCATTTGTCTGTTCTCACCTGTGTGTTCTTCATCTGTGTGTGTTCTCACCTGTGTGTTTTCACCTGTGTCTGTTTTCACATGTGTGTGTTCTCACCTGTGTGTGTACTCACCTGTGTCTGTTCTCACCTGTGTGTTCTTCACCATTTGTCTGTTCTCACCTGTCTGTTCTCACCTGTGTGTTCTCACCTGTGTCTGTTCTCACCTGTGTGTTCTCACCTGTGTCTGTTCTCACCTGTGTGTTCTTCACCATTTGTCTGTTCTCACCTGTGTGTTCTCACCTGTGTCTGTTCTTCACCTGTGTGTGTTCTCACGTGTGTGTTCACACCTGTGTGTGTGTTCTCACCTGTGTGTTCTCACCTGTGTGTGTTCTCACCTTTGTTCTCACCTGTGTGTGTTCACACCTGTGTGTGTGTGTGTGTGTGTGTGTGTTCACACCTGTCTGTTCTCACCTATGTGTGTTCTCACCTCTGTGTGTTTACACCTGTGTGTGTTCTCACCTGTGTGTTCCAGCAAAGCCGTACGCAGTTCTGAGCTCATCAGCGCCCCCTGGAGGCAGTGACAAGGTGCTGGTCTGCAGTGTCTATGGCTTTTACCCCAAAGACATCAGTGTGTCCTGGACCAACAACCAGCAGCCCATCAAGACCGGAGTGTCCTCCACAGACCTGCTGCCAGACTCCGACTGGTACTACCAGGTCCACTCACACCTGGAGTACTCCCCCAGGTAATAACCGCACACTTCCCCAGGTAAGATCAGGTAAGACCATGTCCAGAGCAGGTCCAGAGCAGGTCCTGAGGTGAGTCTGAGCTTTTATTTTGTCGGGAGTTAAGTGTGTTTTTGTGTGACAGTTCTGGAGACCACATTTCCTGTTTGATCGAACACGCCAGTCTAAGCAGCCCTCTGGTCCTGGACTGGGGTAAGACCAAGACCTTTGTCTTTGTCTCTTTAGACCGGTTTATCTCCTGTTCTGGTCCAAGTCCTGTTCTGGACCAAGTCCTGTTTCTGGTCTAAATCCTGTTTTGGTCTAAATCCTGTTTTGTGACGGTGCGGCAGTAGCTCAGTGGTAGAGCGGCCGTCCTTCAACCGGAAGGTAGTAGGTTCGATTCCCGCTCGCCCCACAGTTCATACTGTCGTTGTGTCCTTGGGCAAGACACTTAACCCACCTTGCCTCCAGTGTCCGTAGCACTGGTGTATGAATGTGTGTGACTGTAGAGGTGTGTTTGGTGGTGGTCGGAGAAGGTTGAGCGCCGTTTGTATGGCAGCCCCCATCTCTGTCTGCCCCAGGTGTGAATGTGTGTGAATGGGGTGAGTGGAAGCACGATGTAAAGCGCTTTGGGTGCCCGAAAAGGGTGCAAAAATGCGCTATATAAATGCATTACCATTTATCATTTACCATTTGTGCAGATGGGTCGATGTCTGAAGGAGACCGGAACAAGATCGCCATCGGAGCCTCAGGTCTGGTCCTGGGTCTGGTCTTGTCTTTGGCTGGATTTATCTTCTACAAACGGAAGTCCCAAGGTCAGTCTAAACCTGGTCTAAACCTGGTCTAGAATTTAACTCGAGTTTTATTCTGAAGAGACGAGGATAAAACAGGACGAGGATAAAATGATGGTTTCTCTGGTTTTCTTCAGGTCGGATCCTGGTCCCAAACCACTGAGTCCAGTCCTGGTCCAGGTCCTGGTCCTGGTCTGGTCCTGGTCTTTCCTGAGTCCTCTCTAGTCCTTCAGAGACCGGCTCAGACCTGGTTCTGAGTCAGATTGAGCTTTGTTTTTAATAAATGACATTAGTAATGATTATAAAATTGTAATAATCACACTTTGATCTTTTTCTGTTTTAATCAGATTCTGTTGTTTCTGGGTTTTTTTTGTTTTAGTCACATTTTATTTAACACTTGATACATTGTATTTTATTAATTACAATGTAACAAACTGTAATAACATGTAACTACACAGTAATTACAAAGTATCAAGTCTTGTGTTAAAGTGTCACTGTTGTATTTTTTGTTTAAAACTGAGACAAATACAGCTTTGTGTGAAATGTTTTGAAATGGATTTAAACAAAGATTGAACTCTGTTATAGGGATATGCAAATGAGATATATGCAAATGATAATTATGCAAATGAACTTATTATAATAAACTTATTTTTCTGCTGATGATATTCATGACTTCACTTTAAATAAAGTTAGCGTGAGCTAAGCAGGTAACGTTCTGTACAGTTGTCACAGTACGTACACAGTTGTCTTTGAAAGATGGATAAAGCTGAAAAAAGCTGTTGAGGATAAAAATAGAAAAGAAAGAGGGAAAAGGAGATGGAGTGTGAAGGTATGGGACAGCTGATAAACAAGTGGATGATGAAATTCAACAGGTAGGATTTAAAGTGAGACCTCTGTGCTTGTAATATTCATGTTAACAGACTAGCTAACGTTTGCTAACACTGCGTTTGCTGATGGGTTTAAATTAAGACTAGCTTAATGCAAAACTCAGGTTACTGAGCTGAAAACTGGAAAATATAAGGCAGCATGCCATGTACAATAAATTGTAAAACAACTAATCCACACTGGATAGTTCATAGTGTCCCGAGGGGGATCTGGACCTGGGTACACCGTGTGAAAAGTCTTAACCAGCTGAGCTATCCAGCTTGTCAGGCCTAAAGTGGCTTATATAAAATAAACCTTTATTATGTACAGCCCATACATAATGATGTCCGGTTCACTTAGGACTCAGTTTTATTTTGGGTGTGGAGGTGGGGGGGGGGCAAAATTGTTGCTGCATACCCCTCTAGCACTGGGTAGTTGCGCCCCTGTCCACATCATGTCCACGTCATGTCCACGTCATGTCCACATCATATCCACATCATATCCACATCATATCCACATCATGTCCACATCATGTCCACGTCATATTGTTATAAGAATTCTATATGTTAAAAGAATTCTATATCCTTCCTTATATTATCCAGAGAGACACGGAGACATATTATATTATAAAAGCGAAAGGCCAGGTTTTATTCCTTGCAAGGGAAGCAAATTACACAGATATATACAAAAGGTACATAGTGCGTCTTGCTTACATAAGTAAACAAAACAGGACATTTTATATCACTGCAGTGGGGGCTGTCAGTGGGAGGTGTATCTTCCATACCCTCCCCACAAGGCCCCAGCTCCAGGCTCCAGGTGCAGAAGTCCTCCGGCAAGCCATGTCCTTAGTTATGTCTACTCCATGCTTGGACTAACATGGAGGACATAACATGATTTGACATGACCTGTAGAGAACTATGAGCACCAACTAACTATAAACAATATAAACAATTATAATAATAAAAAAATTATAACACATATCCACGTCATATCCACGTCATGTCCACGTCATATCCACGTCATGTCCACATCATGTCCACGTCATGTCCACGTCATATCCACGTCATGTCCACGTCATATCCACGTCATATCCACGTCATGTCCACGTCATGTCCACGTCATGTCACCTCATATCCACGTCATATCACATCATGTCACGTCATGTCACGTCATATCCACGTCATGTCCCGTCATATCCACGTCATATCCACGTCATGTCCCGTCATGTCCACGTCATATCCACGTCATGTCCACGTCATATCCACGTCATATCCACGTCATATCCACGTCATGTCCACGTCATGTCCACATCATGTCCACCTCATATCCACGTCATGTCCACGTCATATCCACGTCATGTCCACGTCATGTCCACATCATGTCCACATCATGTCCACATCATGTCAACGTCATGTCCACGTCATGTCCACGTCATATCCACATCATATCTACATCATGTCCACCTCATATCCACGTCATGTCTACGTCATGTCCACCTCATATCCACGTCATGTCCACATCATGTCTACGTCATGTCGACGTCACGTCCACGTCATGTCCACCTCATATCCACGTCATGTCTACGTCATGTCCACCTCATATCCACGTCATGTCCACGTCATATCCACGTCATGTCCACGTCATGTCCACATTATGTCTACGTCATGTCCACGTCATGTCCACGTCATGTCCACATCATGTCCACGTCATGTCCACGTCATGTCCACATTATGTCTACGTCATGTCCACGTCATGTCCACGTCATGTCCACATCATGTCCACGTCATGTCCACGTCATGTCTACGTCATGTCCACTTCATATCCACGTCATATCCACGTCATATCCACGTCATGTCCACGTCATGTCCACATCATGTCCACATCATGTCCACGTCATGTCCACGTCATGTCTACGTCATGTCCACCTCATATCCACGTCATGTCCACGTCATATCCACATCATGTCCACATCATGTCTACATCATGTCCACGTCATGTCCACCTAATATCCACGTCATGTCTACGTGATGTCCACCTCATATCCACGTCAAATCCACGTCATGTCCACGTCATGTCCACCTCATGTCCACATCATGTCTACATCATGTCTACATCATGTCCACGTCATGTCCACCTCATATCCACGTCATGTCTACGTGATGTCCACCTCATATCCACGTCATATCCACGTCATGTCCACGTCATGTCCACCTCATGTCCACATCATATCCACATCATGTCTACATCATGTCCACGTCATGTCCACCTCATATCCACGTCATGTCTACGTCATGTCCACCTCATATCCACGTCATATCCACATCATGTCCACATCATGTCCACATCATGTCCACGTCATGTCCACATCATGTCCACGTCATGTCCACCTCATATCCACGTCATATCCACATCATATCCATGTCATGTCCACGTCATGTCCACCTCATGTCCATGTCATGTCCACATCATGTCCACCTCATATCCACCTCATGTCCACGTCATATCCACGTAATGTCCACGTCATGTCCACATCATGTCCACATCATGTCCACGTCATGTCCACGTCATGTCTCGTCACCATCATATCCACATCGTATCCATCATGTCCACCTCATATCCACGTCATGTCCACATCATGTCCACGTCATGTCCACGTCATATCCACATCATGTCCACATCATATCCACATTATGTCTACATCATGTCCACGTCATGTCCACCTCATATCCACGTCATGTCTACGTCATGTCCACCTCATATCCACATCATTTCACGTCATATTCACGTCATGTCCACATCATGTCCACATCATATCCACATCATGTCACATCATCATGTCCACATATTCATCATATCCACGTCATATCACGTCATATTCACATCATGTCCACATCATGTCCACGTCATATCCACGTCATATCCACGTCATGTCCACATCATGTCCACGTCATATCCACGTCATATCCACGTCATGTCCACGTCATGTCCACATCATGTCCACATCATGTCCACGTCATGTCCACCTCATATCCACGTCATATCCACATCATATCCACGTCATATCCACATCATGTCCTTGTCATGTCCACATCATGTCCACGTCATATCCACGTCATGTCCACATCATGTCCACATCATGTCCACATCATGTCCACCTCATATCCACGTCATATCCACGTCATGTCCACGTCATGTCCACATCATGTCCACGTCATATCCACGTCATGTCCACATCATGTCCACGTCATATCCACGTCATGTCCACGTCATGTCCACATCATGTCCACCTCATATCCACGTCATGTCCACGTCATGTCCACGTTATGTCCACATCATGTCCACGTCATGTCCACGTCATGTCCACGTCATGTCCACATCATGTCCACGTCATATCCACATCATATCTACGTCATGTCCACGTCATGTCCACATCATGTCCACGTCATGTCCACGTCATGTCCACGTCATGTCCACGTCATATCCACATCATATCTACATCATATCCACGTCATGTCTACGTCATGTCCACGTCATATCCACGTCATGTCCACGTCATGTCCACATCATGTCTACGTCATGTCTACGTCATATCCACGTCATGTCCACGTCATGTCCACGTCATGTCCACGTCATATCCACATCATATCTACATCATATCCACGTCATGTCCACGTCATATCCACATCATATCTACATCATATCCACGTCATATCCACGTCATGTCCACGTCATATCCACGTCATATCCACGTCATGTCCACGTCATGTCCACGTCATGTCCACGTCATATCCACGTCATGTCCACATCATGTCCACATCATGTCCACATCATGTCCACATCATGTCTACATCATGTCCACATCATGTCCACATCATGTCCACATCATATCCACGTCATATCTACGTCATGTCCACATCATGTCCACATCATGTCCACATCATGTCTACATCATGTCCACATCATGTCCACATCATGTCCACATCATGTCCACGTCATATCCACATCATGTCCACATCATATCCACGTCATGTCCACGTCATGTCCACATCATGTCCACATCATGTCCACGTCATGTCCACATCATATCCACGTCATGTCCGTCATGTCACATCATGTCACATCATGTCCACATCATGTCCACGTCATATCCACATCATGTCCACATCATATCCACGTCATGTCCACGTCATGTCCACATCATGTCCACGTCATGTCCACGTCATGTCCACGTCATGTAAACATCATGTCCACATCATGTCCACATCATGTCCACGTCATGTCCACATCATGTCCACCTCATATCCACGTCATGTCCACGTCATATCCACGTCATGTCCACGTTATGTCCACATCATGTCCACATCATGTCCACGTCATGTCCACGTCATGTCCACATCATGTCCACGTCATATCCACATCATATCTACATCAAGTCCACGTCATGTCCACCTCATATCCACGTCATGTCTACGTCATGTCCACGTCATATCCGCGTCATATCCGTCATGTCACGTCATGTCCACATCATGTCTCCGTCATGTGTCCACATCATGTCCACGTCATATCCACGTCATGTCCACGTCATATCCACATCATGTCCACATCATATCCACATCATACTAACATCATGTCCACGTCATGTCCACCTCATAACCACGTCATGTCTACGTCATGTCCACCTCATATCCACGTCATATCCACATCATGTCCACGTCATGTCCACGTCATGTCCACCTCATATCCACGTCATGTCTACGTCATGTCCACCTCATATCCACGTCATGTCCACGTCATATCCACGTCATGTCCACGTCATGTCCACCTCATATCCACGTCATGTCCACGTCATATCCACGTCATGTCCACGTTATGTCCACATCATGTCCACATCATATCCACATCATGTCTACATCATGTCCACATCATGTCCACCTCATATCCCCGTCATATCCACGTCATGTCCACGTCATGTCCACCTCATATCCACATCATGTCTACGTCATGTCCACCTCATATCCACGTCATATCCACGTCATGTCCACGTCATGTCCACCTCATATCCACGTCATGTCTACGTCATGTCCACCTCATATCCACGTCATATCCACGTCATGTCCACGTCATGTCCACATCATGTCCACGTCATGTCCACGTCATGTCCACATCATGTCCACATCATGTCCACATCATGTCCACATCATGTCCACATCATATCCACGTCATATCCACATCATGTCCACGTCATGTCCACATCATGTCCACATCATGTCCACATCATGTCCACGTCATATCCACATCATGTCCACATCATGTCCACATCATATCCACGTCATGTCCACATCATGTCCACGTCATGTCCACGTCATGTAAACATCATGTCCACATCATGCCCACGTCATGTCCACGTCATGTCCACGTCATGTAAACATCATGTCCACATCATGTCCACATCATATCGGCGATAAAGGCCCTCGCCTTGAGACCGCGGAGACACAGGTACTCGGAGGATTGCATTTCGTGATTTAAAGTGTGGTGCTATATGTTTTATTTTTGTATACTTATTTAGTTATCCATTTATGCACGATGAGTTTATGTTATGTGTCTTATGGTTTATACTTATGCATGGTTTATAATTAAATAGGATGTTATATGTAATACATCTAGGAACATATTAATAGAAAAAAAGAAAACAATTTCAGAGTGTATGGTTTTAACATGATTAATTTAATGAACACACACACACACACACACACACACACACACACACACACACACACACACACACACACACACACACACACGCAGAAGGGGTCAGAAAGTGACTAGGACAAAGTTGAACACAAAGGTGGGGGCCTTGGGAAAGGAGGGGGTCCTTGGCCCACTGAAGAAGAGGTAGTAAATTGTTAAAGTTGTCATGTGAAAAATGTATAAAAACTGTAGGTTGAGAAGACAATCTTTAGTAGAGCAGGGAAAGTCTACTTGGGTCGTTATTGTGTTGTTGCGTTTCTGAACAAGACTCTATTGCTTTTGAACTGGTTGTGCGTTCATGACTTGTCACATTCAAATTGTTCTGAAGGCTGAGCGTCAGTATCAGGAATTTGACAAAACAAAAGCGTAAACTTCACGGTAATGTCTAATAACCGGGCCTGTGCTACTGCTGGGACCTGCTACACCACCTTGTAATTTAGAGTTAAAGGTCTCCACAATCTCTGGTTTTCCTGTGAGCTGTTTGAACCTTTGAAAATAATAGATTATGCTTGGGCTAAGGCGAGAAAAACAAAGTACTGGCTGGAGATTTGAGATGACTCAGTTTTCGCTGCACCCCCCTGTTTAAAAAGGCAAAATGTAAATATTACTTGTCTAAAAGTACAAGTTTACAAATTCCAAAGGATTCTGAGGAGTTTTCTAAGACTCTAGTCCTGGCTCTGGAGGGGCCTCCTCTAAAGGAAGGATCCTGGCAATTGGGAAATGGCATTTATTTCCCAAAGGTTGCCTCTTCACAGACTCATTACGACCACAGCCTCAAATGTATCAAAAAACAAATTGATAACTTTTTTGGCAAACGTGTCTAGATGATACTCACCAAATTTGGAGCTGTTTAGATGAAAAGCCTTTAGACACAAGGGGTGCGATTTAGGTGGTCACACTTTCCACCCAACATAGTAGATTTCCTGTTGAGTTTATGGTATGGCTGTAATAAACTTTTCTGTTTTCCCTGAGGTGTCCTATGGATGTACCAAGTTTTGTATTTCTACATTGGAAAAAATTTACTTTCACTTTTCATAGGCAATGTATTTTCATTTTCCAGGGGTTGCCACTGAGTCATTTTTCATTCGTTTTCCTCGGGGACTTCAAATACATACAATACAATACATTTTTTGCCGGGCTTGAATTTTGGGGCCAATAAATTTGACTTTTAGTTGCACGTTTACTGGATCAAATTGAGGATCATTTTGCAGAAAAAAAATAATAAAAAAAAAACTCGAGCAAAAACGTCAAGAAAAACGCCTGTCTATTTTACACATATGTGTTTAGCTCATTTTGCCCAAGTTTGGTGTCTGTGGAATGAAGCAGCTATTTTTTTTTTTTTTTTTTAAAAAGAGGTGTATTCTAAGTCGGTTCACATCTTCAACTCAAAATGGCCGCCTTCCCGTGTGTGATAGGGTGTGATCCTGTGTGGCTGGATGTGTGTACCAAGTTTTATTTGCCTACGACAAACTAAAATTTTCACTTCCCATTGACTTTTTCCACATTTTTGGGACGTTGCTATGGCAACACATTTATAGATAGGGGGTGGTTGTCATTGGCTTTTATGCTCGTCATGACATAAGAGATGTGTGTACCAAATTTTATGTCTCTATGACAAACTAAATTCTTGGGTCCCATTATAAGTTTGTAGGGGGCGCTGGAGAGCCATTTCTAAAGATAACCCTTTTATTTACATATTTTTGTGTTCAGGTCATGAATGTGCACAAACGCCTTTTTGGGTCCAACTCGATTCGAGAAGGCGTTTGAGAGTTAAGAGACATTTTATTTTCACAAAAATGGCCACCTCGTTACAGGCTTGCCACACCCATACCCGATAAGATATCAACAACAAAGTCACAACTTTGGTTGGCACACAAGTCTAGATGATACTCACCAAATTTGGGGCCATTTAGATTAAAACACAATGATTTGCATCTTTTTGCGCAAGGGGTGCAATTTTAGTGGCCATGTGTTTCACCGCACATGGCGGACTTCTTGTTAAGTTTAGGGTGTGGCTGTCATAGACTTTTCTGTTTGCCCTGAGGTGTTCTATGGATGTACCAAGTTTCATTTTTCTACGTTGGAAAAAAGTTACTTTCACTTTCCATAGGCCCAGTGTATTTTGACTTTTCTAGGGGTCGCCACTGAGTCATTTTTTGTATTTTTTTTCCGGGGACTTCAAATACATAAATTTTTCGCCAGGCTTGAAGTCTGGGACCAATGAAAATGACTTTTCGTGCATGTTCACTGGGTCAAATTTAGGATCATATTGGGAAAATAAAAAAATAATAATAATCTGAGCAAAAACAATAGGCCCTCCCGGTCATCACCGGCTCGGGCCTAATAACAACAAACAACAACAAAAAAGAACTAGAAAAGAAAAGAGGAAAAAAACAGAAAAAGTGCATATCAGACCCACACCCTCCCCTCTTTCTCCACACATGATACTGATAACCTTTAGAGGTTTTCTTTGTAAAATAAATAAAGGCTGTAAATAAGTTTTACATGTCGACCTCCAAATTTGTACACAGTACGTTAAATATGGTACAATCATGGAACTGTACAGATTTATTTAAGAAGTGTTTACCTTACGTAATTTGGCAATGGCTTTTCCTTTTGTGTGATTTATATAAGATTTCCGACAAGTCTTTATCAGTTCTCATTTATTCATTCATTTTCTACCGCTTAGTCCCGTTAGGGGTCGCGGGTGACTGGAGCCTATCCCAGCAGCTTTAGGCCCGAGGCGGGGTTCACCCTGGACAGTGGCTAGTTAGCCGCAGGGCTAACATTTAGAGACAGATAGTGACAGACAACCATTCACTCTCACATTCAGTAGCTAGGGACACTTTAGAGGGGTACTCGGAGAGAACCCACAGTAACACGTGGGGTTTTGAACTCACAACCTTCTTGCTGTGAGGCAGGAGTGCTAACCACTCTGCCCCATCTATTTTTATTGATCAAGATTTTTATTTTGTCATTGAAATATATGAAGTTTTTTTATTTTATAATGTTAGTATTTTTCTATTGAGATCACTCTTTTTATACTGTTTATACTTGTTATTTGTTCACTCTGCACGCTACATTTTAACCCTAGATTAGGACACCTACTTTCTCACCTGTTGAAACCAGTACTGATACTGTGGCAGGGAGAGCCCACTTCCTGTGAGGGGCGTGGCCAAAGGTCACTATTAATGTTGTGGTGTCGTGTTGACCAGAGACACAACTCATTGGCTGACCTTATGTTAACTTCATGTTGTGTTCCAGAGCTGTATTTAAAACGAAAAAACTTTACATTGGTTTTATAGCTTTTATTCTTGTAGTTTTAGTTCCAGCACTCGTACAAAAAGTAACAAAATTGAGCTTTAATTTATGTCGAGCCTTTGTTTTACTTTTTTAAGCCCTATATTTACCACCTTTGTTACTTCTTGTATATATTCCTCAGAATAAAATAAAGTTGTATCATCGGCAAAAAGAAGCCCCCCCAATGTTTTAGATGTGTTTACAAAATCATTCATGTACAAATTAAATACTATAGGCCCAAGTACTGAGCCTTGGGGTACTTCCCAGATGATGTCAAACATATCTGATTTTATACTGTTTATCTGCTCATATTGTTTTCTATTTTTCAGTAGCTCATGATCAGTTCTTCTGATTCTGTTTCTATTGAGTTTCTGAAGTCTTTCATTATTATTGCATCAAATGCCTTTTTTGACAGTTTATAATATAGTTTATCTCGTTTTGTGGCTATTTCTTTTGTTAATTCCATGATGATGCTGTGAGTGCTTTGTCTTAAACCCATATTGACTATTGTTTAAAATAAAATAGAATAATGTCCATGTTGAAAACCTGACATAAACATTTACCTGTCTACTGTTGTCATGATTTACAGATGACAAATGTACAAATATAAACTATTACATGCACTTTAGCTACAGTAATGTTTAAAGGATGTGTGACTGCAGAGTAAGGAAAGTGTTTTCTAGAGTAAAAAGTCTCAGAGGTTAGTGGGCATTGCAGGTGTAATGTTTAATGTAATGTTTAATGTAATGTAACACCCACCTTTGTCTGAATATCCTCTTCAAAGTGCTCACAGCACAACCAAGAGTCTTTCTTCTGATCAGCCTCAGCCTGACAGCATCACCTTTAGGAAATCTGTGGAGAGAGAACAAGATCTATTTTCATAAAATAGGCATGTTTCAAATGTATTTACCAAAACAACAACCCAGATCTTTGTAAAAGAGTACATTAAGCCCACTTCTAATTTTTGCTTTTATTATTATGATTATAATATTATTGGCCTTTAGGGTGGGTAAACTAAACAGTAATTATTCAGACATTTATCCTTCTCTTACTAAAAACAAAAACAAAAAGTTACAATTAGCTTCAGGTCTAAACGTGTAGGTTATAAATACAAAAACAGGTTATTAGCAGCACAAACACCAAACTGTATAAAAGCATTATTCCTTCCTAATTGAAGGTTAGATATGATCGTATCTTTATATTATAAACCAAGTTTGGTCCAGTGTATCGTATTAAACTATCGCCTTTAGCACCACCTTCAGGTCAGCTGACAAAAGCTCAATAGTTTATTCAACTGTATATATTCTGAACAGTATGGAATGAGGAGTGAGACATCTTCACATTAATAATGATTCAAATCAATTCTCTTAAGCAAAGTAACTTCAGTGAACCATACTGCCCTTAGGACATGAGTGTGGTCACGTCATGGTGCTGTGGAACTTGATTTTAAACCATGGTCCCCTCATCGTACATGAGTTCAAAGGCTTCCCTCCAGTCAGATTGAGTCTCAGCATCTGCATCTGGGGTTACTGCCTCTTCGTCACTGTCAGCTGGCACTTGCATGTATGCCAGTGCTGACTTAGTACAGGTCGTATCGATCAGTCTCATCAGGAGAATCCGGATGCATGGAACACAACAACAAAGAAACAGGATTAAGCATACGAATGTCACTGTCAGTGCTATAAACACTGACTTCAGAATTCCACCCCATTTCCCAAAAACTTGTTCGAACCAGGGTGTAATATAGTCCTCTATGCCTGCGTTTCCAGTCAGTTCCATTGATAAGGTGTTGAGTCCTTCTAAAGCCCTGGTGACACTGCCATCAGGAGCTGTGTTGTTAGGGATAAAAGTACAACAAACTTGTCCAAACATTTTACATACCCCACCCTTTTCAGCTAAGATCATGTCCAGTGCCATCCTGTTTTGCCAGGTCATGAGGCTGGTTTTATCCAGCTGTTCGGCGTAATTAATGAATCGCTGTTGGTTATAATAAATATAGTTAATCCAATCAACATTTTTATTTATGGTTACCCTCCAAAAGAAAAGTGATTCAAATCCAGCTGCGATCTGATTTCGAGCCTTAAATTGGTCAGGGACCCCTCTAGGGATCCCAATGGCGTCAATGTATATTCGATCATCAAATGAACCAGAGGGAGCTTCCCTCTTGCTCCTCTCGTGGGAGCCCTCGCTCACAATCCCATCAGTCTCACTGTGTGGGAGTATGTAGAATTGTTGGACCAATTGGATGAGTGCACAAGTACCAGTCCAGTCAGCAGGTAACAGTTGTCGAATGGTCTTACCTCCGCAGAACCAGACCAGACGTCCGCCCTGCCTCCTATGTGGTTTTGCACCCAAGCATCATCAATTTCTCCTTTGGTTGAGTTCAGAGTGGTGTAACAGGAAGACAGGTGTCCCACATCCACTTTCCCGCTTCGAGTGATGCAGGTGTAGTTGCCCTCATAAGGAGAAAACCAAGGGGGTTTAACATTAATTTTTACAGGTGGGTAACGATAATGCAAATTTATACAGAGCTCTGGTGGAGGAGCCTGAGTATACAATTTCAACATGCATTCAAAACTTTTGTAATCATTGAATGGTGTAATGGGAAAAGGTACTGTAGCTAATAGTGGTCTAGCCCCAGCACATGCATAACAGTTTTGTCTTGGGTCATTGTGTTCAACAGTATAGACTAACCAATCAAACCATTCATTCTTTTCGGCATAACCTGTTTCCACAGCGATGGTGTGCTGGACAGTCTCTATATCAGTGTTACCAGTATTCGTACCAGTATCTTTAGTAACATTTATTCTAAATAGACCCACTGGATCTCTACCCGAGATGTGAACCCCCATAACAAACATGCCTGAGTCCCCCACCCTTGGTTGTTTCAAGGTGAGTGTGAGTGCGTCCATCGTCTCGGTTAAGGACAGTCTCTGTTTCAGGTCCGGTGCAGATGGAGGCTGAGGATTGTATTCCCAGTCGTGTGGACCAGTGTTTGCGATCACATTGCTCCAGGAATCACAGGCTTTGTGACCCCCAGTGATGCAGATATACTTCACCGCTCCGATCCACTGTATCTCTCTACCACTCTCACAGTCTATAACAGAGCAGAGATTAATCGGAACAACACAATCAGTCTGTACAATACAGGTTATTGTCAGTAATGAATCTGGATTCCCCTTTACCTCCCTCTTAACTCTAGTGAGGTTTCCGTTCCTCTCTGTGTGGGAACTGTCTCTAAAATACCAAGTTATGGGTATGGTAATTATAAGGGATAATGATAACAGAATACAGAGGGTGCCTCTGAGGCCATACCCTGTATTTCGAAATGGATGCCATGGTCTGACGGGGTTCTGCATGGTGCCCGTCTGAGTCTGGTACTTATCTTACTGCGGAACTCTGGCTCTTTTGCAGTGAGTTAGATGTACCCAGGTTCCACGCTCAGCTATCCGCACAGCCGTGGGAGTGGACAGTAGAACCTGATATGGGCCCTCCCAGCGAGGTGAGGACCAATTTTTCCGTTTCAACACCTTGATGAACACCCAGTCTCCTGGATCCACAAGTTGAGTCCCAGCTTCGACTTGTCCTGTAGGGGAAGAAACTGTAGACATAGTTTTTCGGCATTTCAACATTTTAGCCGTGTAGTCTGAAATGTGTTCTATATCTTCTGGGTCATCTCCCTTCCACTGTATAGTCGGGATTCGAAAAGGTCTGCCATACAGTATTTCATATGGTGAAAGACCTTTAAGGCTTGGCTGAATATGTAAGCTCAACATCACCAGTGGGAGACAGTCCACCTGTCTTTCCTGTCTCCTCCATTGCTTTTCTGAGTTTTGCTTTAATTGTCCCATTTAGCTGTTCAATTCTCCCAGCAGACTCAGGGTGGTAGCTGGTGAAATACTTCATCTGGATAGAAAAGATCTGTGATAGTTCAGATATCACTGTGTTCCTGAAGTGTGACCCATTGTCACAGTAAATTCTAGTCGGGAATCCAAACCGTGGTGCAATCACTGTGGCCAGTGCTTTTGCCACTGTCAATGGTTCGTTAGTTGTTGTTGGTATCACTTCTGCCCAACCAGAGAACAAATCAATGATGGTTCAACAGTATCTTTTGCCTTGACATTTATTCAGTTCAATAAAGTCCATAGAAATGTATTCAAAAGAGTAACTGGGATCCGGAATACGTCCTGATATTGGCCAGAGCCTTCCCTGGGTATTATGTTTAGAACAAATCAAGCACGATGCACAAAAGTTCTTGGAATAGTTGTGGAATCCATATGCTGCAAAGTACTTATTTATCATCGATACCATCCCCCCTGTTGAGACATGCGTCAGCCCATGGCTCAAAACAGCCGCATATCTGAAAAGTGCTTTGGGAAGGATCGGCTTGTCCTCAGGGTCCACCCACACAGAAGAGCTGTTTAGACTAGCATTTGTTTTCAACCAGAGTTGTTTTTCAGAGTCTGGTGCATTGGTCTGCATGTCCTTGAGCAAGTCCTGGTCAATGTGGTCTGTAGTGTCTACTGCTGTGTAGTGCTGAATAATGTGCTGGTTTTTACCATTACAATGTTTAAAGGCGTCCTTTAAGTCTGGTCTAGACTGTCAGTTCAGGTCTCAGCTATACAGTCATGTCTTTCTCCGTCTGAGTCATTAGGTAACAAAGTAGATTGATTTAAAGTGTTACATGGCTCAATTGTTAAGTGAGGCTGTGTCAGTAGTGCTGAAGTGGAGCTGGAGACATAAAATATATTTTATTCTGTAGCAACAGCACTGCCACTGCATGTGATACTTTCAGTGTTAGAGGATGGAACAAAACCAGTGTAGATGAACTTTTAACAGCCAAAGCTGCTGCTTGTACCGCTTGCACACAAGGAGGCATGGCCCTGGAAATAGGGTCTAATCGCACTGAGAAGTACCCTACAGGCCGTAGGTTCCCCCCAAATGGCTGGGTGAGGACCATAGATTGAATAAATATGGATGATATCCGCCCATTGGTCCCCTATTCATCAATATTGTCATTATGAATGGGCACAAAATGGCTCGTTACATCCGGGCTTAGTAAACAATATAGTAAACATAAACATAACATATTAATCAAAATTCACCACCAGAGTTGTCATGTAGTAAAACTTAGACCGGAGCCATCTTTTGTACCAGGCTGTAAACATGAGTTTTACTCAAAGTCGCCATTGGGTTCTTCTTATATTTCCACTTTTGGATTCTATATGCGCTGTTTATGTCGCTGCAAAATCACTTAACCATTTAGAGGTTCCATGGGAGAGGCTTGGTGAGGACACTGGTCATGAAACCATTCCTAGAGTCACTTGTCTGAACAAAGGGTTTAGAGTAGTCTGGGAGAGCCAACACTGATGCTCCAACTAAGCACAAGATGTCATTCAATGGACTATTGAATGACATCTTGTGCTGCCATTGGGACATCATAAATCAGCCCTTGTAGCGGTTGTGTTGTTTCTGCATAATTTGGTATCCATTGTCTACAGAAATTAGTCATGCCCAAAAGGACATCATTTGCTTTTTTATTACTGGCTTCGGTGCCTGTAAAATAGCAGCTTTTCTATTTTCATCTAACTGTTTTCCATTTTGTGTGAGCTGAAAACCCACAGCTGTAGTTTGTTTTTACTCACTTTGTGACCTTGTTCGAAAAGGAATGTGAGCAGAGCCAGAGTGTTGTCTCTGCATTGCTGCTCTGTTTCTGAGGCCAGGAAAATGTCATCCACATACACAATTAACTGACTGCCCTGTGGAGGGTTAAATTGGTACAAATTTGCAGTTATTGCTTGTGAGAATACTGTTGGTGACTCACAGTACCCCTGAGGGGTGTGTGTGAAAGTCCACTTCCTGTTCCTGTATTGGAACGCAAACCAGAATTGAGAATCTGGATGCACTGGAATCGAAAAAAAATGCATATGACTGTAAAAACTTTAGCTTTAGGATTTAAGTCATTTAACACCGTGTTCGGATTTGGCACCAAAGGAGCCCTTGGAATTACAGCGTTGTTCACTGCCTGTAAATCCTGTGTCATCCTCCATCCTGATGATGGTTGTGCTTTTTTCACTGGAAACAAAGGTGAGTTACAGGGAGAGTCTGGACACTCTCTGATCACACCTGAACTCTTTAGTGCTTCCACTAAAGGTGCAATACCGTCCTCAGCTTCCTTTTTTAACGGATATTGTCTTTGAAATGGTCTAAACGACCCTTTTGGAGTGATTTTATATGGTTCCACTCCTTTAATTAACCCCACATCAGCAGGACCTTTAGACCATTCCTCCACTGGGATGTCTGTTAAGGCCTGCTCTTCTCCGTGGGTCAGTACAAGTCATTCTGAAACCCCATCGTCCAAGTCAAACTGGACGCCTTCCACCAATGTTCTCTTTCCGGTTATTCTTATTGCCTTCATACCGTCTGGGGTTGTTCTGTAGTGCTCCTGTCAGTATGTGTGTCATGTGGTGTATGTTCGCGTTTGTGCATCTGACCTTTTGTACCAACGGTCAGTCAGGAATAATCCTCCTGATGCCTGGGTCCAGGTGGGGCACGGTCTCTACCTCCTCCTTCACCGTATCGTTGTCCTCTACCTCTGTCCTGACAAGTTCTGGCCCAATGACCTCTCTGACCGCACTGATTACACACCGCCTCCTCCATTCCACGCCATCCACGTCCAGCCCCATTCCACCTCTCCCTCCGTCTTCCTCATCCACGTCCAGCATTCCCTCGGAAAAACAAATCAGTGTCATTAGCATTCACCACTACAAAGGTTTCACTCTGGCGTTTCTTTTTTTTACTGTTACCTTTTTCAATGCTCTCTGCATGCACTGCATACGCTTTCACCTGAGATAAAGGTTTCTTTACAAAATGACTCAATTCAGGTTTCATGCCACATAAGAATGCATTTTTAAGTTGATTAGCATAGGGGGTTGTTTCTTGATTTTGTGGAGGAGTGATACCGCTGTTTGTATCAAACACCTCTTTAAGTCTGTTAAAATACAGATTCTTCATCTTCTTGTTTACAATAAACTTTATTTTATAAAGCCTTTAAAGGTAACTTTTCAATGCGCTGTACAAAAACAAGCAATACAAAGTTCAAACAATAAAAGTAACATCAACTATCAAATGCTAATTTAAAAAAATAAGTCTTAAGTCTACCTTTAGAAATGTCGTAGCCCTGTGCTTCCCTAAGATCAGGAGGCAGAGAATTCCAAAGGACAGGAGCATATGAGGAAAAGGCCCTGTCACCCATAGATCGTAAGCGTGTTTGAGGAACAGCCAACAAGTTGGATTGTGAAGAACGCAGTCTCCGAGTTGGGGGTATAGGAAATTAACAACTCAGATAAATAATAAGGGGCCAAGCCATGCAATGCTTTATATGTCAGCATCATAATTTTAAAATCTACTCTGAATCGGACTGGGAGCCAGTGTAAAGACTCCAAAACTGGAGTGATGTGATTGCATACCCTGGACCCAGTCAGTATCCTGGCGGCCGAGTTTTGTACATATTGTAGTTTTTTAAGTGTGGATTTAGAGGCTCCGGCTAGAAGGGCGTTACAGTAATCTATCCTAGAGATGACAAAGGAATTCATCAGCTTTTCAGCTACTGAGAAGTTTAGCATAGGACATAGTCTAGCTATATTTCTGAGGTGAAAAAAAGATGATTTAACTGTACTCTGGACAAAAGAATCAAATGAAAGCCTGGTATCAAAGATAACTCCAAGATTCCTCACTTTAGCTTGAGTAGCCAAGACAGAGCCATCAATAGTCAGAGATAATGAACCAGTTTTTGAAATTTGATGACGGGAACCAATAAGCATAACTTCAGTTTTACCACTATTCAGACACAAAAAAATTGTACTCATCCATTTCTTTATCTCAGAAACACAGCCGGACAGAAAATCAACAACAAGATGTTCACCAGACTTTGAGTGTATATAAATCTGCGTATCATCAGCATAAAAGTGATAATGGAGGCCAAGCGATCGCAACAACTGTCCAAGGGGTGCCAGATAAATGTTAAAAAGCAGAGGGCCCAAGACTGAGCCCTGAGGAACCCCAGTGAAAACAGAGCTAATCTCAGACCATAGAAAAGAAATGAAAAGGGTAAGTAAAATAGGATTTAAACCATTTCAAAGCTGTCCCCGAAACACCAAAATCTTGTTCAAGACGGGCGAGTAATAGACTATGATCAACAGTATCAAAAGCTGCTCTTAAATCAAGAAGGATGAGAATGGAAATTACACCAGAGTCAGAAGCCATCAACAAATCATTGGTAACTCTGACCAGAGCCGTTTCAGTACTGTGGAATTTACAAAAACCTGACTGAAGAGGATCAAACAGGTTATTAATTGCGAGATGGTTACGTAGATGAAAGGCAACAACACGCTCAAGTATTTTTGCCATGAACGGAAGGTTGGAGATGGGTCGAAAATTATTAAAGTCCTCCAGAGTAGTATTTTCTTTTTTTGGTACTGGGGTTACAGCAGCAATCTTTAATGCTGCAGGAACCTCTCCCGTTTGCAATGAATCATTCATAATACTAAGGACAGTAGGGCTCAAAACATCGAAGTAAGATTTAAATAAGCTTGAGGGAATAGGATCAAGCAAGCAAGTGGTAGAGTTCATGCTTGATACCTCCCTTTTCAGACCCTCAGAATCAAGATGTGGAAAATTAGTCAAAGGAAAACCAGTAAACCCAGATGAACAGAGAAGTGAGACAGTGGGAACAGATGCAGCAGAAATTTGTTTGCGAACACTATCAATTTTAGAGTTAAAAAATTTAAGAAAAGAATCACATAGCTGTTGAGAGACAGGCAAGGTGGTGGCAGTATCAACTTTAAGCAGTCTATTTATGGTTTGAAACAAATGTCTGGGGTTTCCTTGGTTGTTTTCAATAGTCTGAGAGAAATAAGAAGATCTTTCAGTCTCAATTAATGCTCTGTAGTCACCCAGAAGGTCCTTCCAAGCCAAATAATGATTATTCAAGCCAGTAAGACGCCATTTACGCTCCATTTTACGACATGCAGCCTTCCTAATGCGCAAATTATCATTATACCAAGGAGCAGTGCGGGCTGAAGTAATCTGACGTGACCTTAAAGGAGCATAAGAGTCAAGATTAGTAACAAGTGCATTGTTAAACTGTGAAACTTTCTCCTCCAAAGATGTTGAATGCTGGTCACTTAAAGTGGATACAACAGAATTAGAAAAAACTGTTTGATCAATAGACTTCCACTTCTGGAATGTTGCAGTTTGTTTTGTAGGCACACTTGAAAGATGCATCTCCAGATTAAAGAAAACAGCTGAGTGATCAGACAATCCAATGTCAACAGATGATAACTGTGATACAAATGAACCATTTAATATCACAAGATCCAGGGTATGGCCTTTACAATGAGTTGGGCCTGTTACCAACTGTGAGAAGTTGTTATAAGAATTCTATATGTTAAAAGAATTCTATATCCTTATATTATCCAGAGAGACACGGAGACATATTATATTATAAAAGCGAAAGGCCAGGTTTTATTCCTTGCAAGGGAAGCAAAGTACACAGATATATATCAAAGGTACATAGTGCGTTTTGCTTACATAAGTAAACAAAACATGAGAATTTATATCACTGCAGTGGGGGCTGTCAGTGGGAGGCGTATCTTCTATACACTCCCCACAAGGCCCCAGCTCTAGGTGCAGAAGTCCTCCGGCAAGCCATGTCTTTAGTTATGTCTACTCCATGCTTGGACTAACATGGAGGACATGACATGATTTGACATGACCTGTAGAGAACTATGAGCACCAACTAACTATAAACAATATAAACAATTATAATAATAAAATTATTATAACAGAAGTCAAGACAGTCAAGAAGCGATAAAAATTCCTTGGCAGCCGCAGAGTCACTTCGGTCCACATGTATATTAAAGTCCCCCACAATAAGAATTCTATGGAACTTCAAGCTCAACATAGACAGAAACTCAGCAAAATCTGATGTAAAAGCTTCATGTGATGTCTTTGGTGGTTTATAGACTGTTGCAATGATGGTAGATGTAGGAGCAGAAATACTCAGAACTAGGCATTCAAATGATGAGAACTGGGAGACAGATACAGGGCTTATCTTGAATTGCAGGTTGTAGACCACAATAATGCCTCCACCTCTGCCAGATAACCTCGGAAGATCTAAGATTCCAAAACCAGCAGGAGTGATCTGATTAAACAGAAGTCCATCATTTTCTCTATGTCATGTTTCAGTTAAAAACATGTCCAACTTTTTGTCCAGAATAAAATCCGATATGAGCAGTGCCTTGTTATTCACAGAGCGGGCATTAAATAATGCAGCATAAGCCGAGCTATGAAATGGAGTCAACAATGATTTAATCTCCACACGGGGTACTAGTATTAAATTACGTTGATCAATACCAGTGTAAAACAGATTGTTAGTCTTACGTCGGCATGTAGAAATACAAATGCTGGGAGAAGATGAAGCTGTAAAGCTTTGCCTCAAACCCCGGTGAATATACCGTTTAGGACGTAGCAAGCCAGCGCCACGGCAAAGATCATAAGAGTCTTTAGCTAAACGAGATGAGTTCTGTTTTAAATTCAACAGTTCGCGTGCAGTGTACCTTAAGGCCATAGTCATTAAATCCACAAACACGGCTGGTTCTAGGCGTTGAATCCCCGTAGCACACCGTGATCTTGATGTCGTAGAATCCACATACACAGACCAACGCGTTGAATTCCCCGTCGCTCGTTGCAAATTATTCCATTGCAGATATTCCAGGTGGAGCACAGAAATAAAAACAACAGTCCAAAACAAGTTAAATGGCACCACCATTTCAATCATAGAGGCGCTGAAAATAATATTAAAACATTACTAGAATAAACAAAACGGTGAGAGGAGCGGCAGCCAAACACGCCAGCGTACCCGACCCGACCGGAAGGACGTCCCATGAGCAGGACATAACTCTCAAAGCACGTTCTACTTCAAGAGTGTCAAGATGGTAGCTCTCGCAGAGCCGATAACACATAATTTTAAACTCACCCGTGTTTATTTTGGGATGGGGAATGTCCACGGTCTATAGACTCGGACTGTGGCTGGTTGTTCATTTTGTCCCGCTCTCGGATTTGGCATTTCATTTAAAGGATACGTTTCAGTATTATCAACTTCTGATTTTAATACATTAGGCTTAACAGTAGGAGGATAGAAGGCCTTACCGCTGCGTGTTGTGTGGCGGTCCTCCCCGGAGCTAGCTGCTAACGGCGGCTCCACAGAGGAATGTGCTGGAGGCGTGTAGGACGGGGCGGAGGGAGGCGGAGTCAGAGGCCGAGGCTGTGGCTGTGGGGAGGGTCCTGGCTGTGCATGCTGTATCAGCTGCAGCTGCGCAGAGGGGCCTGCGGGCACCAGTACCTCTCGGTTCTGGCTCGGATATGGAGGAGGGGAAGTAGTGCAGGGACCCAGGTCATCTTCAATCTTTTGCTCTCGGCGATAGAAAGCATGTAAAGAGGGATAGGTGGTTAGTACAGGTCTATTCATAACCTCCTCATCCAACTTTTTAATTTCTGTAACTTTGTCTTGTGCTACTTTTCTGAGTTTCTCCTCAGTTTCTCGATTAATTTTTTCCTGTAATTCTCTGTGTCCCTATTTTCCTTTTTTGGGCTTCAATCAGCCAATTTTGAGCTTGAGGCAATCCCGCTTGCCTTTGTTTACTTTTATTGTTCAGATTATCTGCTACAATATTTCTGATTAACTCCTCACATTCGTTAACCTGCAATTTACCAGTAAAACCATATTTTGTATGCCATTGATTCAAATGGATTATATTCTCTGGGTCTCTTGTTTGCATCAATTTAACATTGCTCGTTAAGACTCTTCCACATTCTGGTTTGCTTACGTTAGAACCCATCGTTCGTAGTAAACCAGCCAGTAAACCAACTCAAAATCAATCAAACCTCAGTCACAACACAATCACACTCAAACACACCTTTTATCAGCTTTTCTCTCTCACCGCTTCACATGCAGAGAAAAAATTTTCAGCAAAAGCCTCTCACTTCTAGTGGGCTTTATAATCTCACTTCTCGTCTGCAGGGAACAATTCTACGTAGGCCTACGATTTAATTCTAGTCACATTGACTTTGGACTCATTCATCTCACTTTTTGTTGTTAGTAAGTATCTTGATAATAGTCCATACTCGAGTTTTCCTGTGCGCATAACGCACCATTAAACCAACAATACTAGCTATGCAAGGCAGTTCGATTGTGGCGTATTACGATACGTGATTATTGATCTAAGATAAATTCTTGTGCTTTCCAGACTAGCTCTTTAGACCTCAAACTCCTTCTTGTAATCAGGTGCACTATCTATCTCGTAGATTCCGCACTTGTCACGGCCAATGAACTAATCGCTCGGGTCCGTTTCAAGAAACACCATAAAGACTTACAGAGCATAAGGTATCTATCAAACTTAAATCCAGCAAGACAACAAGCTCTAACACAGGAGACTGTATTGAATTTAAAATGAATGGTCAGGTTTTAATCCTTGCAAGAAGAAGCAAAGTACAACTATGTCATGAGACTTACAGGATGAATTTGCTTAACAAAGTAAACAATACATGTGGTTTTATACACAGCAGTACACAGTGTTAAGGAGGAGGAGGATGTTCACTCCTCTGCAGCCCTGCGACATAGAGGCCAGGTGGTGGTGGCTTTGTCTAGGACTATGTTTGTAATAGCATAAAGGACAGGACATAAGCAGACAGATGAGTAATATGTAAAAACTAAAAAAACGACACTTAAGGAAAACATACAATTCCCATAACAGAACCCACTAAAGCGAGGGACAGGAGTGAGAACCCACTAAAGCGAGGGACAGGAGTGAGAACCCACTAAAGCGAGGGACAGGAGTGAGAACTTACTAAAGCGAGGGACAGGAGTGAGAACCCACTAAAGCGAGGGACAGGAGTGAGAATCCACTAAAGCGAGGGACAGGAGTGAGAACCCACTAAAGCGAGGGACAGGAGTGAGAACTTACTAAAGCGAGGGACAGGAGTGAGAACCCACTAAAGTGAGGGACAGGAGTGAGAACCCACTAAAGCGAGGGACAGGAGTGAGAATGTAATGCGGGAATGAGGACTCAAGTGCGCACAAGACAGTGAATGTAAGTGATACTTTATTAAAGTACAGATAGTGATAGGAAGCTGGAGAGATGGGCTGAGAGTTGGAGTTGAACCATGAAGCTGAACCGAGACCTGGTGCCGAACCGGTGACTGGAGACCAAGCTGGAGAGCTGGGCTGAGAGTTGGAGTGAGCCGTGGAGCTGCGCCGAAGCCTGGAGCCGAGTCGGTGACTGGGGCCAAGCTGGGTAGCTGGGCTGAGAGTTGGAGTGAGCCTTGGAGCTGCGCCAAGCCTGGAGCCGAACCGGTGACTGGAACCAAGCTAGGAAGCTGGGCTGAGAGTGAAGTCCAAACCTGAGACTTGGAGTGAAGGCTGGAGAGAGGACTGAGACAAGAGCTGGAACAAACGCTGGAAACATTCACACAAAGTATGCTGAACGATCTGGCAGGGAAGAGGTGGACAGGAGAGGTTTAAATACCTCACTGATGGTAATAGGTTACAGGTGCTTGGGACAGGTGGCAGTGATGAGATGAAGGAGAGAGAAGGAAAGTGGAGTGGATCCTGAGAGACACGGAAGTGGATCTGACAGAACCCTCCTCAAGGAACGGCACCGGACGCTCCACCTGACTGCCCGGGTGTGAAGAATGGAAGTCCCTAATTAACTGTGGATCGAGAATGTGGCGTGCAGGAACCCAAGAACGTTCTTCTGGGCCATACCCCTCCCAGTCTACCAGGTACTGAATGCCTCGACCATGACGTCTAGATCTAAGGAGCCGTCGCACCGAATATGCTGGAGCACCTCCGACGAGCTGGGCGGGAGGCGGGGCCTGGTGGCGGAACCAGAGGACTCTCGAAGGGGCTTGATCCTGGAAACATGAAAGGTTGGGTGAATCCGCATAGACCGAGGAAGCTTCAACCTTACCGCCACCGGGTTGATGATCCTCACTATAGTGAAGGGACCAATGAATCGTGGAGCCAATTTCTTCGACTCCACTGGAGAGGAATGTCTCTGGTGGAGAGCCTACACCGGTCCCCTACCTTGTACTGGGGACTCTGCTTGCGGTGGCGATTGGCCGCTGTCGAATACTGGGTGGAAGCTCGCAGGAGAGCCGCACGAGCCCTGTTCCATGTCCCTCTGCAACGTCGGATGAGGGCTTGGACAGACGGGACATTAGCCTCCCTCTCCTGGGCAGGGAATAGTGGTGGCTGGAACCCGTAGACGCACTGGAAAGGAGATATTCCAGTAGCCGAGCTCGTCAAGGAGTTGTGGGCGTACTCCACCCACAACAGCTGAGAGGCCCAGGAAGATGGTGTTTGTCCAGCCACACACCTCAAGGCCGACTCCATCTCCTGGTTCAACCGTTCCGTCCTGTCCATTGGACTGCGGGTGAAATCCAGAGGACAAACTGACTGTAGCCCCTAAAAGAGAGCAAAACTCCCGCCAAACTGTAGACGTAAACTGGGGTCCCCGGTCAGACACAATGTCCATAGGTAGTCCATGGATCCGAAGACATTCTGGAGTACCAGTTCTGCTCTTTTGCTGAGGGCAACTTAGGCAGAGCTATGAGGTGAGCCATCTTTGAGAAACGGGTCAATGATGGAAAGGATCACCGTGTTGCCATTAGATTCGGAAGACCGTAACGAAATCCAGGGACATATGAGACCAGGGTCGCCTGGGAACCGGAAGTGGCCGAAGAAGCCCAGATGGAGCATGATGAGAGGGCTTCTGCTGGCTGCAGACAGGACATGCCGTGACAAATGCTCGAACATCCTCTTCCTCCTTAGGCCACCAGAATCGCCGTTGGAGAAAGAGAGTGTCCGCCGTATCCCGGGTGGCAAGCGAGTCGAGACGAATGGACCCACTGAAGAACTTCCGACCGCAGACCCGCAGGAACAAATAGTTTTCCTCTGGACAGGAACTGGGGACAGTAATGGTGTTCAAGGCTGTTTTAACGCGCTCTTCAATGGGCCAGGTGACGGCTGCTACCAGCTGGGATGGAGGTAAGATGGAGGTCACCTCAGAAGAGGTCTCCTCCTTCTGGAATTGCCGAGAAAGGGCATCAGGTTTCTGATTCCGGGACCCTGGTCGGAATGACAAAACAAAATTAAATCGAGTAAAGAACAATGACCAACGAGCTTGACGAGATGTCAAGCGCTTTGGCTGACCGGATATATTCCAAATTCTTGTGGTCAGTCCACACAAGAAAAGGTTGTTCGCTCCTCCAGCCAGTGCCGCCATTCCTCCAAGGCTAGCTTAACCGCCAGCAGCTCCCTATTACCTATGTCGTAGTTCTGTTCAGCGGAGACAGGCGACGAGACAAATAGGCACACGGGTGTAATTTCTGGTCTGAAGCGGAACGTTGGGACAGAACTGCGCCTATTCCCACGCCGTCGGAAGCATCCACCTCTACGACCAACTGGCTACCAGAGTTTGGGATGATAAGCACTGGAGCTGAAGAAAAACGAAGCTTCAGGTCCCGGAATGCTGAATCGGCTTCGCTGGACCAGATGAACGGAACCTTAGATGAGGTAAGTGCTGTCATAGGAGCCGCCAAGGTACTATAGCCATGGATGAAACGCTCTATAGAAGTTGGCAAACCCCAAGAAGCGTTGCAGTTGCTTTCGACTGCACGGAGATGGCCAATCCAATACTGCCGACACCTTGGAAGGGTCCATCTGAATCTTACCCTGGGCGACAATGTAACCCAGAAAAGAGACGCTGGGCACGTGAAATTCACATTTCTCAGCCTTGACAAAAAGCGAATTCTCCAGCAGGCGTTGAAGGACTGACTGGACATGATGAACATGCTCCTTGTGATTCTTGGAAAAGATAAGGATATCATCCAGATAGACAAATACGAACTTGTCGAGCATGTCCCGCAACACATCATTAACCAGGTTCTGGAAAACAGCGGAGCATTAGTCAGTCCAAAGGGCATCACCAGATATTCATAATGGCCTGACGAGGTGTTAAATGCTGTCTTTCATTCGTCCCCTCTCGGATACGAACCAGGTGGTATGCATTGCGAAGATCCAATTTGGAAAACACCGTTGCCCCCTCCAGGAGTTCAAAGGCGGAGGCCAGAAGGGAAGCGGATACCTGTTCTTTATGGTAATCTCATTAAGTCCACGGTAATCAATGCAGGGTCGGAGAGTCTTGTCTTTCTTCCCCACAAAGAAAACCCCGCCCCGCTGGTGATGAAGAAGGTCTTATTATTCGGCTGCTAACGCATCTTTGATGTAAAGATCCATGGCCTCTCTTTCAGGAGCAGACAATGAATATAGTCGGCCTCTAGGAGGTGAGGTGCCAGGAAGCAAGTCAATAGCACAGTCATATGGCCGATGCGGGGTAAGGCTGTGGCTTTGGCCTTATTAAAGACCTCCTTATAATCCTGGTACTCCTGGGAACGTTGGCGGCAGAGAGGATACAGGTGTACCAGGTAGTGGGTTGGGTAAACCCGCTGACTGAAGACAAACAGAGTGACAAGAATGACTCCACCCCAGTATTGCCCCAGTGTCCCAATCAATGTGAGGATTATGGCGCCGCAACCAGGGGTAGCCCAAAATTAATGGAATCTCCAAGACTGAATTAGGAAAAATCGCTTTCTTGATGGTTCCCAGAGATCAATAGAGTCACGGACTGGTCCGTGGGTCACGGTACTCAGGAGGTGTCCATCCAGGGCCCGTGCAGGAACTGGTTTGGGTAGGGAACTCGTGACAACCCCAACTGAAGTGCCAAGGTCTCGCCCATAAAACTGCCGCCTGCCCCAGAGTCAATGAATGTAGTTAAAGTCTGTGGACCCCAGGAAGCAGCAGCTGGACATGGACAAGCGGGCGATTGATGGAGGAGACCCTCTGTAAGACTCAACAGTACTCCTCCATCTACTGCTGAGCCTGTCCTTTAACGGACAGACCAATGCAACATGGCCCGGGCCCCACAATACATACAAAGGTTCCTCCTTCGACGCCGTAGCTTCTCCTCAGGAGTGAGATGAGAGCGGCCAATTTGCATGGGTTCACTGGAATCTGTTGTGGAACTGAAATCTGTTGTGGATACAGAGAGCTGTGGTCGGTGGGGGTCAAGAGGAAGATAAAGAGAACTCTGGGTAGCCCGCTCCTCGACGAGCTCGGACCCTCTGATCAACCCGGATTGACATACGGATTAAATCATCCAAGTTTTCTGAAGCTCCCGAGAGGCAAGCTCATCTTTCATGTGCTCGCCAACCCGAGAAGGAAAGCCTGGTGCTGTGCAGGAGCGTTAAATCCACTCTGCCGAGCAAGCGTCCGAAAGTCAATGGAATAATCCGCCACTGAACGAGATCCCTGTTTTAGTTGAAAAGGCCCCTGGTCGCCGCCTCCTGATCCTCAGCGCCAAACACCTTCCGGAGTTCAGTAGATAAGGATTGGAAACTAGAGCAGGCTGGAGTACTCTCTCCCACTCTGCGGTTCCCAGAGACGCCCGTAAGATGATTAATGACAAATGCCACCTTGGCTTTTTCTGTGGCAAATGTGTGGGGTTGCAGAGCAAACAGAATTGAACAGTTAACCAGAAAGGGATTACAACCACCTGCCTCCGAGTAACGCTCTGGAATCCCGACCCGAGGCTCCTGGACCGGAATCGGTTGAACCACCGGGGAAACAGGATCTGAAGGTGGAACGGAGACCCGACTCTCTGTGGTCTTCGGAATACTCGATAGCTGAGAAGTCAGGAGATGGATCTGATTTGACATGGCCTGGAACCCGGCGGAAATAGTGTTCATTTTGGCTTCATGATTCTGGAGAGTTTCTTCAATGAGGGTAAATCGATTTATTACTTTCTCTGCTTTGGCTGAGTCCATCTTGGCCAGATCGTTCTGTAATGCGGAATGAGGTCTCGCGCACAAGACAGTGAAGGTAAGTGATACTTTATTAAAGTACAGATAGTGATAGGAAGCTGGAGAGATGGGCTGAGAGTTGGAGTTGAACCATGAAGCTGAACCGAGACCTGGTGCCGAACCGGTGACTGGAGACCAAGCTGGAGAGCTGGGCTGAGAGTTGGAGTGAGCCGTGGAGCTGCGCCGAAGCCTGGAGCCGAGTCGGTGACTGGGGCCAAGCTGGGGAGCTGGACTGAGAGTTGGAGTGAGCCGTGAGCTGCGCCAAGCCTGAGCCGAGTCGGTGACTGAGGCCAAGCTGGGTAGCTGGGCTGAGAGTTGGAGTGAGCCGTGGAGCTGCGCCGAAGCCTGGAGCCGAGTCGGTGACTGGGGCCAAGCTGGGTAGCTGGGCTGAGAGTTGGAGTGAGCCTTGGAGCTGCGCCGAAGCCTGGAGCCGAACCGGTGACTGGAATCAAGCTAGGAAGCTGGGCTGAGAGTGAAGTCCAAACCTGAGACTTGGAGTGAAGGCTGGAGAGAGGACTGAGACAAGAGCTGGAACAAACGCTGGAAACATTCACACAAAGTATGCTGAACGATCTGGCAGGGAAGAGGTGGACAGGAGAGGTTTAAATACCTCACTGATGGTAATAGGTTACAGGTGCTTGGGACAGGTGGCAGTGATGAGATGAAGGAGAGAGAAGGAAAGTGGAGTGGATCCCTGAGAGACACGGAGTGGATCTGACAGAGAACCCACTAAAGCGAGGGACAGGAGTGAGAACCCATTAAAGCCAGGGACAGGAGTGAGAACCCACTAAAGCGAGGGACAGGAGTGAGAACCCACTAAAGTGAGGGACAGGAGTGAGAACCCATTAAAGCCAGGGACAGGAGTGAGAACCCACTAAAGCCAGGGACAGGAGTGAGAACCCACTAAAGTGAGGGACAGGAGTGAGAACCCACTAAAGCGAGGGACAGGAGTGAGAACCCACTAAAGCGAGGGACAGGAGTGAGAACCCATTAAAGCCAGGGACAGGAGTGAGAACCCACTAAAGCCAGGGACAGGAGTGAGAACCCACTAAAGAGAGGGACAGGAGTGAGAACTTACTAAAGCCAGGGACAGGAGTGAGAACCCACTAAAGCGAGGGACAGGAGTGAGAACCCACTAAAGCGAGGGACAGGAGTGAGAACCCACTAAAGCGAGGGACAGGAGTGAGAACCCACTAAAGCGAGGAACAGGAGTGAGAACCCACTAAAGTGAGGGACAGGAGTGAGAACCTACTAAAGCGAGGGACAGGAGTGAGAACCCACTAAAGCGAGGGACAGGAGTGAGAACCCACTAAAGCGAGGAACAGGAGTGAGAACCCACTAAAGCGAGGGACAGGAGTGAGAACCCACTAAAGCGAGGAACAGGAGTGAGAACCCACTAAAGTGAGGGACAGGAGTGAGAACCCACTAAAGTGAGGAACAGGAGTGAGAACCCACTAAAGCGAGGGACAGGAGTGAGAACCCACTAAAGCGAGGAACAGGAGTGAGAACCCACTAAAGCGAGGGACAGGAGTGAGAACCCACTAAAGCGAGGAACAGGAGTGAGAACCCACTAAAGTGAGGGACAGGAGTGAGAACCCACTAAAGCGAGGAACAGGAGTGAGAACCCACTAAAGCGAGGGACAGGAGTGAGAACCTACTAAAGCGAGGGACAGGAGTGAGAACCCACTAAAGCGAGGACAGGAGTGAGAACCCACTAAAGCGAGGGACAGGAGTGAGAACCCACTAAAGCGAGGAACAGGAGTGAGAACCCACTAAAGCGAGGAACAGGAGTGAGAACCCACTAAAGCGAGGGACAGGAGTGAGAACCCATTAAAGCCAGGGACAGGAGTGAGAACCCACTAAAGCCAGGGACAGGAGTGAGAACCCACTAAAGCCAGGGACAGGAGTGAGAACCCACTAAAGAGAGGGACAGGAGTGAGAACTTACTAAAGCCAGGGACAGGAGTGAGAACCCACTAAAGCGAGGGACAGGAGTGAGAACCCACTAAAGCGAGGGACAGGAGTGAGAACCCACTAAAGCGAGGGACAGGAGTGAGAACCTACTAAAGCGAGGGACAGGAGTGAGAACCCACTAAAGCGAGGGACAGGAGTGAGAACCCACTAAAGCGAGGGACAGGAGTGAGAACCCACTAAAGCGAGGGACAGGAGTGAGAACCCACTAAAGCGAGGGACAGGAGTGAGAACCCACTAAAGCGAGGAACAGGAGTGAGAACCCACTAAAGTGAGGGACAGGAGTGAGAACCCACTAAAGTGAGGAACAGGAGTGAGAACCCACTAAAGCGAGGGACAGGAGTGAGAACCCACTAAAGCGAGGAACAGGAGTGAGAACCCACTAAAGTGAGGGACAGGAGTGAGAACCCACTAAAGCGAGGAACAGGAGTGAGAACCCACTAAAGCGAGGGACAGGAGTGAGAACCCACTAAAGCGAGGGACAGGAGTGAGAACCCACTAAAGCGAGGGACAGGAGTGAGAACCCACTAAAGCGAGGGACAGGAGTGAGAACCCACTAAAGCGAGGGACAGGAGTGAGAACCTACTAAAGCGAGGGACAGGAGTGAGAACCCACTAAAGTGAGGGACAGGAGTGAGAACCCACTAAAGCGAGGGACAGGAGTGAGAACCCACTAAAGCGAGGGACAGGAGTGAGAACCCATTAAAGCCAGGGACAGGAGTGAGAACCCACTAAAGCCAGGGACAGGAGTGAGAACCCACTAAAGAGAGGGACAGGAGTGAGAACCCACTAAAGCGAGGAACAGGAGTGAGAACCCACTAAAGTGAGGGACAGGAGTGAGAACCTACTAAAGCGAGGGACAGGAGTGAGAACCCACTAAAGCGAGGGACAGGAGTGAGAACCCACTAAAGCGAGGGACAGGAGTGAGAACCCACTAAAGCGAGGAACAGGAGTGAGAACCCACTAAAGCGAGGGACAGGAGTGAGAACCCACTAAAGCGAGGAACAGGAGTGAGAACCCACTAAAGCGAGGACAGGAGTGAGAACCCACTAAAGTGAGGAACAGGAGTGAGAACCCACTAAAGCGAGGAACAGGAGTGAGAACCCACTAAAGTGAGGAACAGGAGTGAGAACCCACTAAAGCCAGGGACAGGAGTGAGAACCCACTAAAGCCAGGGACAGGAGTGAGAACCCACTAAAGTGAGGGACAGGAGTGAGAACTTACTAAAGCCAGGGACAGGAGTGAGAACCCACTAAAGCGAGGAACAGGAGTGAGAACCCACTAAAGTGAGGGACAGGAGTGAGAACCCACTAAAGTGAGGAACAGGAGTGAGAACCCACTAAAGCGAGGGACAGGAGTGAGAACCCACTAAAGCGAGGGACAGGAGTGAGAACCCACTAAAGCGAGGGACAGGAGTGAGAACCCACTAAAGCGAGGGACAGGAGTGAGAACCCACTAAAGCGAGGGACAGGAGTGAGAACCCACTAAAGCGAGGGACAGGAGTGAGAACCTACTAAAGCGAGGGACAGGAGTGAGAACCCACTAAAGCGAGGGACAGGAGTGAGAACCCACTAAAATGAGGGACAGGAGTGAGAACCCACTAAAGCAAGGGACAGGAGTGAGAACCCACTAAAGTGAGGGACAGGAGCGTGGCCCAGCTCTAGTGAGGCCTGGATACAGCGTGGGACAAGAAGTAAGGTCTGGGTCCAGATAGTGTTGCAGTGGATCATTCCTTTTAGTGAGTAAGAAGAGTAAGTAGAATATCTTTTTTAAATTTGAGTTAAAATTTAGTTAACAGAGGGAAGG